>LBNU01026834.1:141075-152631 GCA_014162995.1 Artemisia annua | reverse complement strand
TAGTTCGGTTCGGTTCTTGGGTTGACCCGAATATCACTATTTATTTTTAAAAAAATAATAATTGCATAGATAATTAGAAAAAAAAATATTTCAAGCATAAAAAGTGTTTTTTTATATTAAAATAACATTTTAATAGTATTTGTATATATATATATATATATAAATATATAAAAAAAATATATAAATATAAAAGAAATATATAAATATACTATATATATATATATATATTTATATGAATTCGGTTTTCGGTGCATACTGCCAAACCCTTATCCAACCCGAGAACCGAATTAGTAGTTCGATTCGGTTCGGTTATTAGTTCAGTTCAGTTATTTTCGGTTCGGTTCGTTTCGGTTTATTCGGTCTTTTCAGTTTTTTTGCTCACCCCTACCACGAGTTGTGTTTTGCATAGAAACACTCAACCAAGTACTTCAGGTTTTCATACCATAAATTAACTAACCGTGAAGAACTCGTTTTCTTTTTTCTGTGGCCTTTTGAATCGACTAAAACAAAGCCCGGACAAAGAAATTATAACCAAAACAATGTAACAACATTGAGACATGTCATACTTGCGTTTATATATTCAAAATAGCTCCAGATCTTTCCGTTAATTGCTCCTTTGTTTGTACGTTTTCGTGTCTTTTTGTTTCATTACTTCTTTTAATACTAAAAAACAAATAGAAAGCAAATCATTACCAAATATCATGTAAAGGTAATAAATACGAACAATAAACATGTGATAATGATATCGAACATGTACTTATATGATGCTATCAAATATCTTTCCACTTTACTTCTATTTGTCCTCAAATAGACTATTGATTTTAATTATGAAAAGATATTTTCATATAAGAGGACATTACCTTTAACAATTACCTAATAAACCATATGCATAAACAAATCCTCACGAAATATTATATCATAAGCTTGACAAAGATACGCTTCTTCACCACTAAAGTCTAGACATAACCAATTTAAAAGGCAAATGGTTGAAAGAATAAAGATTTGCGGGTTAAAATGGTAGGATATAAGACATAAGATAATATAGTAATTGGTGACAAATAAAAATTACAAATGAACCATAATAAATCCATTCATGCCTGATTAAGCTAGATGGTAGGTTAGGCGGCTTAAGCCTGATTATAGGGTTGGGTTCATTAGGGTTTACTTTCACGTAATATTTATATATTATGGCATTATGCATCACTAATACATCATAATCTACGAGGAATTTACGATTTAACATGGTATCACAGTTGGTTTGATTCTCAAACCTAGTCGGCTGTCATGAGCCGTCCCTGCTAGCCTACCCGTCAAGGCGTCTCCTTATCACCATCCAATTTTCGACCAAAACCTTAGTTGCTTAATGCTTGCTCCATGACGTCTAAAAGTATTTGGAGTTAACTGACACCACCAGCTCCATTAGCTTAGCTATCAATTTCCACGCATACTCCAACAAATATAAAATGGTTTGCAACACCAATATAAAATAGTTTGAAACACCAATTTGTCGATCTTCGTTTTCTTGTGAAATCGAGTCTATAATTGATTTATCGAACGGATCTTGTGATGGGTGGAGGCAGCGTAGATGAGGACGGCAATAATGGAGATGGTGGCCAAAGATGAGGATGACGATGGTGGTTTCGAGGAGTGACGGTTGTAGTGTTTCATTGTGTGACTTAGTTGTGTTACAGTGTTACTCTTTGTGCAAGTTTTTAAAACTAATATAGTAAAGATACGGTTGTAGTGTTTCAATGATGTATAAAAATTTTAGTTGTTTTATTTATAAAATGTTAATCAAAGTATAATAGATATTTATGAATAATTTGTATATTAGTTTTAGAAAANAAAAAAAAAAAAAAAAAAAAAAAAAAAAAAAAAGGTTATGGTCGCTATTAGCAAATTGTGGTTGGGTCTAGTCTTAAAAAGAGAAAGCTGATGTGACAGAGATGACTACAATACTTACGGTCACCATTAGCATTGCCCTTATAAAGTTTAGATACTCAAATACTTTAAGAGTAAATTACAAAAAATGTGCATGTGTGATCTCATTTTTGCACCATATATCTCTCTCAAACTTTAATTACTAAAATGTTATTGCTGTTCACATTTTTTACAAATTATGTCCTTTTCACTAACGTTCGTTATTATTTATTTATTTATTTATTTATTTATTCGTTAGTCATGATCAAAGGCATACGGAATAAATAGTATACCCTCATCTTACTTCATACTTTTAATTTCTTTTGAATTTGCAATTAATTTTAACAATTATAAAGAACAGTGTTCTAAAAGGCGCGCCAAGGCGCGAGGCGTGGCCTCGCCGCCAAGAAATGGACCATGGCGGCTGCTCTAGGCGTGGCGTGAAAAAGGCGAGAAAAGGCGCGCCTTTTGGTAAGGCATGGCAAGCCTTTTTTTTTTTTTTTTTTTTTTTTTTTTTTTTTTTTTTTTTTTTAATAACTATTTTGAACAAGAATTTGGAATTTGGGATATTTCGTATTTGGGCCTGGTAAATATATAATAAATGTTAGTCTAAATATCTAATATAGTAGTATAAATGTATATGAAATATAATACTATAACATAAATGATAAATCTATAAATATTTTTTTGCCACCTTAGTCATGATTAAAGAACGCCATGGCTTCGCCATGGCTCGTAAGGCATGAGGCGTGGCCATGCCGCCACGCCACGCCTCACGCCATTTATAACCTTGATCACGCCATTTATAACCTTGATCAAGAACATCAAATATGATTTTCCAGAAATACTACCACAAAAGTAACAAAAAAATTGATGAAATCTTCAACCAGCAATTTGTTTTTATTAATGTTTTTTTCAAGTATAACTGTATAACACTCTCTGTCAGATCATAAAAATCCACACGTCTTGTTAATATAAATATCGCCTAAAAACGTTATTTATATTTTACGATCTTTGCTACGTTTTGTTAACGACAAAGTGTAAACTTTAGTTTTTAGTAAAACATGATTATAGTTTAAGTCTTGCATAACTAGACTTTATTTCATATAAACATTTGCTACATTTACATTTCATATAAAACATAACATTTTCATATTTCCTAAAATAGAAAATGTACATGACATCATTACATGCATCATGAGCATTTATGGAAAGCTTTCTTAGTTGACTATCCATAATGTCACTTACACATTTTAGAAACATTCTTACTCTATTTATTGTGTGTTTGACTTGAAGAAACATGGATGTGACATTGCTTGATATGGAAAGATTTCTTGCACATTAGCCTGTCAGACCTGGCGGAACCTTGGGAGTACACGGACGGAACCCATGTTTTGGTTCCGCCGTATCCGCCAGGCTGCTGACTTGTTTGGGTATAAATACCAAACCACTTGCAAGAAATCATCCATCATTTCTCATTATAATTTACACATACATTCTCATTACATTCATCTAACTCATTAACACTTCATTTGTGTGAGATCTTTTGTAGCAAAGAAGATCACAAGTTCATACCAAAAGTTACAAGGTTCAACATAACGTTGCAAGTCTTGTTAGCTTAGTCTTGTGTAAACTAGTGTGGTTTATACATCTATTCATTGTGTACTTTAAGTAGTGATCGGTTAGTATTTTAGGGCTTAAAATACATAGTGTGACGGGAGTGGTTGTATCCTTGTAAAAGAACTCGACATCTAGCTTTGTGTCGGTAATCTTGTGTAAGCGACGTGTAAGGTTTTCTCCGCCGGTGAAAGGAGCTTGTCGGCTAGTGAAAGAAACTCTCGAGTTGGATACTCGAGGCGTGGAGTAGGGCAAGGAAAAAGAGTCCTTGTAGCCGAACCACGATAAACTATCGTGTTGTGGTTTGGTTGTTTCTTTCGTTACTCTTGAATATTATATATTGTCTTGTAGTTTAGATCTTTAATTAAACGTAAAGTTTCAAAAGACAATTAACTTAAAAACCGGTAAACTATTCAACCTCCCTTCTAGTTTTCCACAATTGGCATCAAGAGCTACGTTACTCAAACTTTTAAAATATATTGTGTTTTAAAACTTGAAACGATCCATGGATTTTGAAAATTACAAAGATGGGCAATCTATGCAAAGACCACCACTATTTGAAGCTAATGGTTTCATATATTGGAAAAATCGTTTTGAAACTTACGTGATGTCAAAAGATATAGATCTATGGTATATAATTATTAATGATGATAACATAGCTAATTTTAAAGATGGTACAAATGGTAAAGACGAGGATAGCTCTTTTACCAAACATAATGAAGATCAAAAGAAATCGTTTCTAAAAATAATGAGGCAAAAATGATGCTTTTGCCTTACCAAAGAAAGAATATGAAAGAGTCTTTATGTGTAAAACCGCTAAAGAAATTTGGCAATCTTTAATAGTCACTCATCAAGGGAATTCACAAGTTAAAGATAACAAAATTGATCTTCTTGTTCAACAATATGAACAATTTACTATTCCCGAAGATGAGATTATTGATTGTGCTTTTGCTAGGTTTAACACTATTATTACTTCACTTAAAGCACTTGATGAATCTTTTTGTAGCAAGAATTTTGTCAGGAAATTCCTTAGAGCACTCCATCCGAAGTGGAGAGCCAAAGTGACGGCGATTGAATAATCTAAGGATCTTTCAAGCATGTCACTTGATGAGCTAATTGGAAACCTCAAAGTTCATGAAATGGTAATGAAAAAAGATTCGGAAATAATTAAAGGCAAGAAAGAAAAAGTGAAGTCTATTGCATTGAAAGCTAGAGTTCAATCAAGTAATGATGAAGAATCTAGCTCGGATAGTGATGATGAAGAATATGCAATGGCCGTTAGAGACTTCAAGAAGTTCTTTCGAAGACGCGGAAAGTTTGTGAGGCAACCTGATGCGTGTGATGATGTGTCGTTGCGGTTTAGCAGTGTTAATGCCTACTCAAGTTTTACATTTATATTTAGCCGACTTATCAATAACACACACACACTTAACGAGCAGTGTACCCGGTCAGTTTGTATATAATGGTAAGTAGAGTGTCGATCACTAAGAGTGGAACGATTTATCTAATTAACCTAATCAGTATTTTAATATCCTAAGTTAGTTTTACAGCCTAATCTAATGCAAGGGGGTTCAGCCTGAAAGACTGGCACAGATTGGTTGAGTTAAACAGTAAATTAAACTAATGAGCACGAATTAGCGAATAGCATACACATACACAGATAGATAATAGAAACTATAAGAAGACCTGTCCTGATAATTAAGTAGCTTGTCACTTGTTTTATTGCTAGTTTTATATGAAGTGTATGTAATTAAATCTTTCTCGTTGGCTCTAATCACATCGGCAGGCCCACCCTTAATGATAACTTATGACTATCCTATTCATCCAAAGACGTCAGATTAAATAGGCGAGGAAGGGGTATGGCAGCCCAAGCAAAGCTCAGCTAGACAAAGAGGTTATCAAAGCACTAATATAAGTCACCAAAGACATCATCATATAAACTTTACTTGATGGGAAAGCAATTTTAAGAGGTATGTATGATTTTCCGTAGTCACATTCATATGCCCATCTATCCTGATGAATTAAAGTGTACTATTACAATGAAACAAAACTACTTAATGAATTAAATACATGCAGGACCTTCTTACAGCTCTAATATCTTCGTTTGGGGTATGTCTTGTGTTGTTTCTTCGACTGAACTCGGCTCCTTAGGGTTATGTTGCACACAAAATTCGTCTAGGTCTTGGGGTATTTATAGTTTCTGTCTTAGGGTACGATGCGGCGCATGTAATGAGCAGATGCGGCGCATTTACTTAACTTCGCGTGGGGTCCAAGATTAATATATTCTGGAATATTCGTACACCGTCTTCAGATGCGGCGTAACTTGAATCTCTATGCGACGCATGTCCTTCAGTATCTTGGATTGTATCTGGTGAAGTCTTGATAGTGATACGCCGCATGTCAGAAGTATAATGCAGCGTATCTGGAGTAGAACAAGCTTGATCTTCTTCGTTGACCAAGGTTTCATAAGCGGCGCATGGTAGAATTCCATGCAGCGCATTCTTCAAAGTCAGGCAATGGTCTTCAAATTCATCTAAGTATGATATTGCGGCGTGTCTGTTGAGAGAGATACGGCGCATCTTCTGGATTTCAGTAGACTTTTGACATCTTGCTCGTTTCGCTCCATAATTAGTCCAAAATCGACAAGTTTCACCTATTACCTGTTTTTACCTGAGAATCACAAAAGTAAACATTAAAGTACCGATTCTCATACATAATAAAGTAAAACAAGTCAAATAAATAGGATAAATGATGATAATAATATGTACTTATTTGAGTTCATCAAATATCCCCCCACTTGAATTTTACTTGTCCCCAAGTAAACCTTAGATTTTACTTATGAAAATGTATCCTAAAAGGTACTAGGATTTATTTTTATAGTTAATGCATGTATTCGTCTTATCATAATCACACAACCAAACACTTAACGAGTTAGAAATAAAATAATTTTTCAATATAAAACAATTCTAAATCGTTTAGTTGCTTAGTTGTGACGAATATTCTATCATAAGCTTGACAAGTATACGCATCTCCCCCACTAAAGCTAAGGAGTAACAAGTCTAAAGCGGTAAAAAGGGTTTTGAGGCTTAAGGGTTAAACCTAGCATCGTTCAAACATCTCCTGCATAAACTTAGTAGATCGCTAGCGCGACTCTTCGACGCTTCAACTAACGGATGGTCACTAGTGCACTTCTCGGATCGCTGGCGCGTTATTTGCATAACGGATGGTCACCAAGTCACACACTAGATCACTAGCGCGTTAATCAATTAATCTAATACTCGGATGGTCACTACCTTATTCATACATTTAACATTCTTACTTAGCTATCATCATATCCGGATGCTCGAAAGCTAAAAACGAATATAACAATACGGTTGGGTAGGGATAACATTTAGGATATAAATTGGTAAAAAATAAAAAAAATAAACAAACAAATAAATTAAAATCCTACGTGTGGTTAATTACTTTCCCAACTATCCCATGAATAAGACTCATATCATTGAATAACTCACGCTTTTGACTCATGTAACTCACGCTTTAGGTAGACACGAATTATACTCAATAAAATCTTAAACAAAGAATAATCCTTAGTTGGCGTTCCCATAACGGCCAACTCCCATTCAATCCATAAATATAATACAACAACAAATAGTGGTGATATCTCCCACTTAATACAAAACTTTACATAAGTTGGTTAAACAAACTTCCAACTTCTTCTCTTTCTTTTTCTTTTCTATTTTTTCGATTTTTTTTATTTGTGTAAAATTTCACAACTTTTTCTATCACGATTTTTCCGGATAATTTTTCCATACTTTTCATAACTTTCAGAAATAACTGTAATAGTGAAAGTAGTAAACACACGAAAAATAAACTAAAAATATACAATATGTACTTTCACTCCAATTGCATTGTGCAATTTCCCGACCTAACCAAAGATAATGAATTACGCACGCGAACACAGGTAATGTAAGGAAACACACTTTGCCTAAAGTAACTAACCACGGATTTTAATCTATAGGGTAGGCTAAGGTGTAAGGGTGTAACGAAACATTTTTAACAAAGTGTATGAAACGAAGGGAATGGCTCTGAGGGTTTTTCTAGGGGTATCTTACTCTAAAAGTGAGAGTAAACAAGAGGGTTTATACGGGGGTTAACTAACCAATGTAGTTAGTTAATATCACATAACATATAAAGGCTTTTTGGGTGTAATCCTAGAAATTTACCAAGTTAGACAAGTCACTCCAATTATATCGATAATACTTATTATGGTGGTCTCGAATAGTATACAAGCCAAGTTCTAAAGTTTACAAGTCACCGGCACACTAAAGTTTTGTTTTTTGGAAGAAATAAGGTTATGTGTGCGGTTATGTAATTTAGATTTAAACAAAAACATGCTAAATTTTTTTTAAATTTTGATATATTAAGCGTATTTTAAGCATATTTTGAAAAGTTTAGGACAAGTAAGCATTCTAATTCTCCATCCCCCACTTAAGTTAAACAACGTCCTCGTTGTTTGTGTCAAAGGTTAAAAATTAGAAAATAAAAGAATTAGAACGGAAAAACTTCCCTGATATTTGCTCGGAATGATCCTCCATTGCGTTTATGAGCAAAAATCAACTTTCTTGTGGATGAGAACGTTTAAGCTTCATGAATGATGTTTCCAAAGAAAGTGCAGGAATCTATAATACCACCTAGGCTTTAACACACCTGAGTTAAGAAGGTTCAAACTTGCATAATACATTAGTAGTTACAAAATAAAACCTAAAAATTAAAAATTGAAAATCATCAGGTCAGTCGATACAATCCGACTCATCTTGTTCTTCTATTGATGATGATACATTACAAAACGAATATAACAAACTTTGTGAACTAAGTTTAAAAATCATAAACAAAAACAAATTTTTGAAAACCAAAAAGGAATTTTTGGAAAATGAAGTTTATGAATTAAAAGAAAAAGCTAAGAGGTTTGAAAATAGTAAAAGTATTGACACATTATGTAAATCATGTGAAGAGTTTAAACTCGAAATTGAGAAACTTAAAACTACTCAAAACGATCTAATCAAACAAACCTCAAAGTTTAAAAAGTTTGATAAGAGTATTCCTTGTGTGGATGAAATAATGAAACTCCAAAAGTCACCATTTGATAAAACGGGGTTAGGTTTCATGAAATTAGAAATGTCAAAGAGTCAAACGAAACAAGACGAGAAATTAGAGACACCCACAGACCAGACGGAACCCAAAACAGGGTTCCGCCCGTTGAACCCAAAGGTTCCGCAGGGTTTGCAGCAAAAAAATTAGTTTCTACGCCGGACCGTACTAAATTCGTTAAAGTCACAAATAAGTCCAAAATTAGTATAAATGATATATAACTAAAACAAGCAATTAAGGTTGGAGTAGGACTTGATAGAAATGAATTTAGAACTAAAACTACTCAATCGAGACCTAAAACTCCTATTCCCAAACGCCCCTTTCCAAAGAGCAACTACAACATGCAACCAAACTACCAACATGGTTGGAACCAAAACACACCTAGACATTACCAAACTCCAAATTACATGTCATGGAACCCATATCTTCCATTTCCATACATGGATCAAGTTAATGGTATGTTTAACCAAAATGGACCCATGAGATATTGGGGACCAAATGTTTGAGTGTTTTGTATAAAATAGGTGTGCTTCAAAGTTAATTTGGAACCGGATGAATGGATCAAAGATAGTGGTTGCTCAAGGCACATGAGGGGGAACAAAAGCCTCTTCTCAACTTATCAAAAATGTGATGGAGGTAATGTCACGTTTGGTAGCAAGGCTAAATGCAAAATCATCGGAAAAGGTACAATCTCTCATGACTCTCTCTCTATAGATGATGTAGCTTATGTTGATAATCTAGGCTTTAATCTCCTTAGTATTAGTCAACTTTGCCGGAAAAAGTATAACGTCCTTTTTCATGAAAATGGAAGTAAAATACTTAAAGATGGCATAACCTAGCTAGAGGTGTTCTTAAGAACAATGTGTATGTCATGAAGATGGATCAAACGTCTAGAGATAAACTTTGTCTCACCTCATTAGATAAATCTTCAACTTTATGGCATAGACGTTTAGGACACGCTAATATGAGACTTATTCAAAACCTCTCCTCTAAAGACCTAGTTCGACACCTACCCAAGTTGAAATACGACCAACACTTTTGTGATGCTTGCAAAGTTGGTAAACAAGTTCATAGTAGCCATAAGGCTAAAAATGTAGTGTCTACATCTAGGTGTCTAGAACTTTTACATATGGATTTGTTTGGTCCATCCGCTATACAAAGTTATGGAGGAAACTTCTATACCTTAGTTATAGTACATGACTACTCAAGATATACTTAGACAAATTTTTTGAAAAATAAAAATGAAGCTTTTGACAAATTTGAAATTCTTAGTAAGAAAATTCAAAATCAATTAGGAACATACATCGTGTCCATTAGAACGGACCACGGTCGTGAGTTTGACAATGAAATACAATTTGGAAACTTTTGTGATAAAAATGGTATAACACATAGTTTCTCGGCACCACGCACTCCTCAATCTAACGGTGTAGTAGAACGTAAAAACCGGACTATACAAGAGATGAGTAGAACAATGCTTAATGAACAACACATTCCTCAAAAGTTTTGGTGTAACGCCGTTGACACGTCAACCTACATTCTAAATCGTGTCTTAATTAGACCATTTTTGAACAAAACTCCATATGAACTATATAAAGGTAAAAAGCCTACATTAGGATATTTTAGAGTGTTTGGGAGTAAATGCTTTATTCTTAACACCAAGGATTATCTCACCAAATTCGACCCAAAGTCTTATGAAGGTGTGTTTCTTGGATATTCACAAAGTAGTAAAGCTTACATTGTCCTAAATAAAGAAACCTTAAGAGTCGAGGAATCGTTAAACGTAACATTTGACGAAAGTCCACCTCCCTCTAAGACATCACCTTTGGTAGATGATGACTTAGTTGAAAGTCAAATAATGGAAAATCAAGAAATCATAGATAATGACAAAGAAGAAGAACCAACAAACCAAGAAATTGTCAATGTTAAAGAATCCAAAAGTCATCCATTAGATAGTGTCATAGGAAATATTAATGAAAGAACACTAAGATCAAAAGTCCAAAATGAAAGTAACTTCTTTTGTTTCGTGTCAACTATTGAACCGAAAAATGTAAACGAAGCTATAAAAGATGAATCATGGGTAATAGCTATGCAAGAAGAATTAAACCAATTTGTTAGGAATGATGTTTGGACATTAGTTCCTCAACCAAAAAGTCAAACAATAATTGGAACAAAATGGGTTTTTCGTAATAAAATGGATGAAAATGGTGTAGTGTCTAGAAACAAAGCTAGGCTAGTGGCACAAGGATATAATCAACAAGAAGGCATTGACTACGATGAAATAGACACTGGAGGACATGCTCAGAGCGTGCGTTATTGACTTTGGAAACGACTGGGATAAGTATTTACCTTTAGCCGAGTTTTCCTACAATAACAGCTATCACACCAGTATCAAGGCCGCACCGTACGAAGCACTTTATGGTCGTAAATGCAGATCGCCGATCTGCTGGGCTGAAGTCGGAGAAAGCCAACTTACTGGACCAGATCTAGTTCACGAAACTACTGAGAAAATCATACAGATCAAGAATCGTATGCAAGCTGCTCGTGATCGCCAAAAGAGTTATGCTGACAAGAGGCGAAAGCCCCTTGAGTTTCAAGTGGGTGACAAAGTGATGCTGAAGGTCTCGCCATGGAAAGGCGTGATCAGATTTGGTAAACGCGGGAAGCTGAACCCTCGTTATATTGGACCTTTTGAGATTCTTGCCAGAGTCGGGCCGGTAGCCTATCGACTCGCATTACCTTATGAACTCAGCGCTGTGCAAAATGTTTTTCATGTTTGTAACTTGAAAAAGTGCCTATCTGACGATGATTCTGCTATTCCTTTGGAAGAGATCCAAGTCGACGAAAGGTTGAATTTTGTCGAGGAACCTATTG
>LBNU01026834.1:111131-139357 GCA_014162995.1 Artemisia annua | reverse complement strand
GTAAAACCTGTTGCGTGGTCGCAATCCCACGTCATCAAGTTTTTGGCGCCGCTGCCGGGGAATAGTTATTGTTTAGGTTGAATTTTTATTTTATTAGGTCTACTCACTAGATTCCTTTCTAGTGAGATTTTTATTTTATTTTTCTAGGATTTCTTTAGTCTATCTATTTTCTTCATGTCTTTGTTCGTAACCATTACCATCCGCCATCATGGAAGGTGGTAACCTCCTTGATCCCAACAACCCACCTCAACCAAACCACCCACTACAACCAAACCAACCTCCTAGAGCCCGTACCTTAGGAGAGTATTCCCGACCTAGCCACCATGGCTATCGCAACACCATTGAGCTCACTCAAGGAGCCAATGTCACTCCCTTGCGATCCGACACCATCCGGTTGGTGCAAAGCGGATGCGCATTCCATGGACTTCGTTCCGAAGATCCAAATCAACATCTCAAGGATTTCCTCAAAATTGTAGACTCTATAGACCTTGATGTTGCCACTCGAGAGACGACCCGATTGCGTGTCTTCCAATTCTCTCTGCGGGACCAAGCTAGTCAATGGCTTGAGCGACTTCCCGCAGGATCCATCACCTCTTGGGATGATCTCACAACTCGTTTCCTTGCTCAATTTTTCCCACCAGGAAGAACTACCAAGCTAAGGAATGATATCTTGGCGTTCCAACAACGCCAAGGCGAAACCCTCTACGAGGCATGGACTCGATTCAAGGACTTACTCCAAAAAGTCACTCATCATGGCATAGACCTTTGGCTCCAAGTCCAAATCTTCTATGACCATATCAATATCCCCACGAGGCAAACCATTGACCAAGCGGCCGGTGGCAAGCTACGTGATCTAAGTGCGGAACAATCATGGGATCTCCTAGAAGATCTTGCTCTATATGACAACGAAAGTTGGAATGATCCCCGTGATTTGAATAAGACGGTCAAGGCAATATCTTTGTTCGGTAAAAAGTTTGTTTATGTTCGTTCGTTTATTAAATGAACAAACATGAACAATATTTTATGTTCGTTTAGTTAAATGAACGAACATGAACAAAAGCCTCGTCCGTTCATTTATGTTCGTGAACGTCCGATTATGCATTCGTTAACGTTCGTTTATGTTAGGTTATCTATTTATGTTCATATATCATATCTTTTAATTTTATAATTTTAAAATTTTGTTTGTTTAAACAAAAAAACACTTATAAAACAATATATTGTGCAGAATTCAATAAAGTTTATGTTTGTTTGTCTATTTTTATTTATGTTCAATTGTTTATGTTTGTTTAGCGTTCGTTTAGTGTCTTAATGAACGAACATAAACGAACATGAACAACTCATATTTTTAATAAACAAACATGAACAAAAAAATCCGTCCGTTTAAGCGTCCGTGTCCGTTTATTTGTCCGGTTAAAATTAAATGAACAAACATGAACAAGGCTCCGTTCGTGTTCGTCCGTTTCGTTTACAGCCCTACTTGAACCGTACCTTCAACAATAATCCTTCCAACAAATATGGTAGTACCAATAACTTTGAAGGATTGATGTCCAATTTTATGGCATTTCAAGAAGCTCGTATAGCTAAATTCACATCCGAATTTAATCAACAACAAGTAGAGATGACCAATAAGATTGACAACTTATTGAAGGCCCTTACCAACCAAGTGCTATCACCTCCACATAAGGATGCTAGGACCACTAATAGCGGACCCCAAATCAAGGACCCCTCTTCATCCAAACATGTCCACTTCGTCAACGTTGTCACTATTAGACCAATTGATAGGAGTGAGGAAAATAATGAACCTATGGATGAAGTTAAGGAAGTCGAGGTAGATAAGGAAAGTAGGGTAAGCAAGATTGAAGAAGTAGATGATGGAGAGGACTACTTCAATAAGTTACCAACTAGAGAAGAACAGGCATACCATAAGGATTTATTCGATGACTCCGAAACACCATACTTCCTAGGTAACCCGATTATCAAAACGGGCGACCCTTCTAATCTCAACATACCATGCAACATTGGACATTTGCATATGTGGAAAGCTTACATCGACCCTAGATCGCCCATAAACATCATGACTAGAGCCCAATACAACTTGATAATGAAAAATCAACTTAGGTATAGGGTATTCCCCGATAAGGGATGGATTAGTAACTTCACGGGAAGAGTTAGGGGATTACCGGTTTATGTAGGGAACTTCACCTATGTCACCGACTTTGTGATTGTAGAAGATATCCGCGCAATAGTCGATTCAGGTTTATTCGGTTTCTACAAGGATTGTTTGAAATTAGGACCGGATTATAAAACCGGACAAGAGGATGACCTAGAAACCGAGACCAACGATGAAACCTGTTGCGTGGTCGCAATCCCACGTCATCATACCGGGAACGAGGTCAACAAAGACCCTTACGGTATGGAACTCAATGAACTCAAGCCTCAATTCAAGAAATGGGAAGAAGTCCTTAGAGCCAATGTCATTAGCACCATAGGAAACCGGGATCATATCAATGTTTGCCTTAGCTACATGCTCTACTCCTTGTCCATTAGGCAACCTTTCAACTTGGCCTACTACATGGCCAAAAGGATGGCCGACATTCCCGTGCAAGGCACAACGGCTATGCCATATGAAATGCTCTTGACCCGTCTCTTTAGGCACATTGCTCCTATTCCTCCGACCCCAAGAGGCCTTCGCCTAGACTACTCTCTCATTCCACACACATTTTTTCCACTTAGTGATAAGAGAGTCTCCGTATCCCAAGGGAAACGCCCCCATCCTCCTACTTCCTCGTCTTCATCTTCAATTGTGACAACCCGCTATTTTTCATGTCAATACTATTTACTAAACTCAAAATATTTATTTTGAAGTTTACTTGAAGACAATTTACGTATAACTTTTTAGCCAAATAAATGTGAAATTTAGAATACCTTTCATGTGCACTATGAATTTAGACTATATTTAGTCTACAACATCCCAATACCTTGCTCCTTCTCGGGTTCGAAAAAATTTAATGTCTAAAACAATTTCTTTATTTACTTATATTTATTAAGTTAATAAACTTTTTTCGCGATTTAAATGAACGCCCAACGTACCAACATTCCCAACGATTATTTTTAATACATTCTCACATTCCCCAAATTACTACAAAAGTGCCAAAAATAAAATTTCTTACACATTTATAATTCACTTACTGAACCCACTTAATTATACATATTTAACTTTAACCACAAAACTATTATTCAATACCTATTTTTAATACCCAATACACCCACAAAATATATTTTTTATACAAATTATAAACACTAGTATTTTTAATTTTTTTTACAACCGTACCCCTCTATACCAATATATAGTGAGCTAAACTACTACTTTGACCAAAATTCTTGGAACTAAAATTCAAAAAATGAGACCAATATTATACAAAATGTTGGCTTGACCAACATGTTTCCTTTTTTTTACGGATGACCAAGAAATCAAGCACCACCCTATATTCTATTTGTACCAAGTCTAATAACTATAGCCTACAATGTAAATTTTTGACTAAAAATTTGTACCATTTTTCAAATACTTGGACCAAGGTTATTACAAATACAACGAAGTGACATATTGGTTGGCTTGACCAATATGTTGTCTCCTTTTTTTTGGGCAAAATAAAACCATACGCCACACATTTTTTTTATTTATTTATTATTATTATTATTATTATTATTATTTTTTAAGTATAGCACATGTTACTTTCACTATAAAAGGATCATGCATATACACATTTTTACTTACAAAGATTTCAAATCTCATTCATTTTTCACTACACTAATCGACTAGAACAAGAATCAAGGAAAGAAAAGTTATCTTGCAAAGCTCAAGTGGTTACTAGGTTCATTTGGGTATATATTTAAGCTACCAAGGGTTAGAAGATTTGGATTGGGTACATTAGTGTTTTCATCTTCACATAATTACTCTAAGTTCAAGTAAGTTTAATACATCATTTTTATAAACTTTACTCACTATACTTTGTGATAATTTCATGTATTGAAACTTAGCTCCACGTTTACATACACATATGTATATCACCTAGTACATGTTTGTAAAACTTTATAACCACAATGAGTTTATAACTAATGACTAACGCAGTGTTCTCTAGTTTTTTAATAAAAGAAAAGAAAAGAAGAAAGAAGAAGAGAACCGAAGATGAAAAGAAAAGAATCAATTTCTTTCCTCTTCTTCCCACTTTTGGGCGGATCAAAAAAGCATCATCTTTCCCCCTTATTTCTTTTCTCTTCTTCCCTTCAAAGATCTTGAGAGCACCGGTTATTTTTAGTTTTCTTCCTTTTCTTTTCTTTTCTTCCCAAATTTCAACTCAAGAACATAGTGTAAGTCTTAAACATATTTTCATGAACACGCTAGTTAATTGTTAACCTTGACAAGAAAGCGGAAATTAAAACATTACATAACAAGTAGTGAGCTGTTTTATTTAACTAGTTGTGTAATTATTGGATTAATGAGGAAGTGAACTTTTTAATATTGCTAACTTCTTGAGTAATCACAATTGACATATTGAAGAAAATCAGTGGAAGAGTTAGGATTAGTAATGAAGTTGTTGTAGAGCGGTTGTGGATAGTAGAAAACTAATAAAAAGCGCGTTTAGGCACTTTTACAAATAGGCTGTCCCGTTTTTATTAACACAGAAAAAAATCAGTGACAAGACAGTAGGATATGATTAGGAATATAGAAAATATACTCTATTACGAAAACGTGGTCATTTGAATGGATTAAAACGGACTTAGAACGAAGGAGATACGTTAGTTTTAAGTTTGACTATGAAAACTAATTTTCTGAAAAATGTGGCTGCTGTTAGGACTTTTCAAGAGATAAAACCGCACAATAAAAGTTAATTGGACTAGCCGAGGCCCTTAAGAAATGTTAGTATACTTGAATACGAACCCGGTGATATATAAAACTTAAGAATCGGAGCTAAAACGAGAAAGTTATGACTTAACGAAGATTTTGACAAAAAATATATATTTGACAGCTTCTAATAGGGAATACTAACCTGTCATAATTTTTAAAATGAATTTTGGACATTTTTATATGCGGTTCTAGCTAAAATAACTTAAACGGAAATGGTAGAACGTTATGTATAATTACTAGGCGCGTTGAAGGTTTTCTAAAACACTAAATAGTGAGACGAGTATAGGATAATAACGAAATCAACTAGTTTTGTAATATTAAAAGTATACTTGACTTTTAAACGATCACAATAACGTAACTATATTTTTAACCAACAAACATTACGACAAACATGTACGGGTGATATATTAGAGTGTAAACTTGCATACATGACCTATTTGCCGAACCTAAGACATAGTACTTATTTAGGTTGCGGTTAGAGCTACCGGACCTCGATCTACGTGCACAATATTACTATTTTGTGATACTTTGCTGAGGTGAGTCATAGCCTCTACTTTTACTTGTTTTATATCTGTTTTCGGGGAGAATACGTGCTCAATTACTTTCAAATGCTTTCTTCTGGACACAAGTACATTAAACATTTATTGATTGCCTAAGTTGTTGTCGTTTGCAATAAATTCCCCACAATCATGAACCGTTAATGATGCGTGGTATTGCGACCTTACAACAGGTTTTACCTCTCAAGGGATCTTAAGAGGCTTGCAATCCCCACCAGGCAGTGTACCTGACCGATGTAGTATAGTGTAGTGGCAAGTACCGGGGGATTGATCGTTCTCTAGGGGAATAGTGTCGTTAGGATTGAAAAACTACTCTAATAGGTCTAAGGGTGAGGGAAGATTCTTTTTGTATTTTATGTTTTTAGGAAAGCAAGTAAAATTATCTCGGGTTTGAAGGAGTGGGCGGAATTAGTTGCTAGTCAACTAACCCAAATAACTACAAATGCAAATAAAATAAAATAAACGAAAATAAAATAGTTGTGAAAACTTATATGGAGAGAAGTGTGTTTACTTAGATTTCATTACTCCCTAACTATCTTTTACCGGTTGATTAGTGTGTTATAATTGCGTGGATGACGGGTTGCATTCCTTAATACTAGTCGTGGGGGTGTGTACGAACTTCCCCAACTCTATAAGCTCCTACTTCACTCCTATGTCGAGCCGACTAAAAGCTCCTAACATGGGATCACGAGAATTCACCCATGCATTAAATACAACCATATAATCGTAGTACACATCCGATCATGTTTCTTAAGACGTTCAAGCAAGTTACCGTATAGGAGGTTAGCCAGTTTTTCTTAAGCCTAACATTGATAAACATTCATCCAATACAATTAATAACACACCATTCAACCAATAATTAATAGTTAGGTTTCATTAGATCTAAGCAAACACGAAGAAAACCTAGCCTAGCATGTTAAACAAAAGACAAGAACAAGATAGAATCAAACAACACATAGACATATTGAATGATTAATTGATAACTTATCTTCAATGTAACATTGAAGATCTCAAGGTGAAAAACCTTGAAAAAGCTGCTAAAATTCGTATTAGGGTTTCTCTCTAAAAAGTTCCACCCAATGAATGAAAAATACGAAAATATATATAGATTTACAGATCTGACGGCGTCACGTTATGGGTTGTGACACCGTCACCTCGCCGTGGTTAGGGTTTCGTGATGGCCTCTTGACGTCGTCCCCCTTTAAATCCCAAAATCCATTCTGGCTTATTAAGGACAATCTTCACATCCACCTCTGTTTGTCTAGCTTGACGGCGTCACCTTCTAAGCCTTGACGCCGTCAGGGTACTGTTCCAGCATATTTTGAGACTTTGTCGTTTTCTTCACTTTTATGCTCCAAAAACGTCCAAGATGCTTCCTTTTCCAGATTTCTTCTCCAAAGTACCTAAAATGACAAAAGGAACGATTTAGGGTAATATTTGATCAAATAATTACGATTTAGGGCTTAACTGACCCCCCAAAAGCGGTACACTTTTCGCCTCATCAGTTAATTACTTTGTAAGCGCGAATGTTGTGAATAGATCTATTGGGGGTAGACTCCCCCGTCTGGGTTGGTCGCTCCAACTTGTCAAACGGACGCATTTCATTTGATGTCGTACAGGTGTTTGGCAAAGCACCTGTTTGGGGTGATAACATGAACTAACTGTTAAGGCTTCGGTGTCATGAGCTTAGTGCATCAGTAATACTTTTCATGAACACATTGTCGTTGAAATCTTGTGGTCTATACATAACTTGTTGTTTACTTAAACCTATGAACTCACCAACCTCGTGTTGACACTTTTTAGCATGTATTTTCAGGTTCTTAAAGTGTTATCTTACATTTGGCGGCTTTTGGCATGGCATGGCATGGTTATAGGATCAGGATACTCTGATATTCATTTGGGGACCTCTTTATTTCTTTGATGAGCCTGTATTTCCCATTTCATTGAATGATGTAAACTAAAAACTTTTGATTATGAAATTTCTTCTAAACAGATTCGATAAATCCGTTCTCTTTACTCTGTGTTGTGGTAGCAATGTAGTAGCACCCCAGCAACATTACCTTCCGCTGCGACCCATTTCTGGGGGTGTTACATCAATGAGTGAAGAGGACGGGCTACCCAACTCTAGGCTTCCACCTCTTGAATACCTTTCACAACTTCCCAACATCCCAAATGAGTCCGAGGAATTCAAGCAAACTAAGGGGATGTTCAAATGCTTTGGAAGGTTTCTTGGCAAGCTCAACAAGAAGATGGATCGGCAATGAGGGCGGGTGTAGGGAGTGTTTGGCACTAGGGGTTATTTGAACAATTTGAATGTTTAACTCTATGTTCTATGGATTTATGTACTTGTAGGGATATTTTATGTTGCTTGGAACATATTTGAACTAATAATTATGCAGGAAGACGACATTTGATATGTTGTCAAATTTTCAAGTTTATGCTAAATTTCACCAAGTATAGGAGCCTCTGATCAAAGTCTATCGGTAAGAGTGTTTCTACATTCAATTTTTGCATTTCCTAACAAGATATAGCTCAAATTTTATGTTCCAAGAGTTTTCGGAAAAATTGGATTTCGTCTCGACCCCCGTAAAACTGTTCTGTCTACTATCAGACCCTTGGCGGAACTGGCGGAAACAAAAATAGGGTTCCGCCAGTGCATTTTCTGGATAAACCCATTTTTGGCCCAACGGACCAGACGGAACCCAAAGTAGGGTTCCGCCTTTGTTATCGATTGGTTCCGCCAATGCTCTGCAGATACTAGTTTCAATTTTTCGAATTTTAACTTTCTCACAACTCCAAATCATCCCTTTTAGTTTAAAACTCACTACTAATTAGCTGTTAAGTAAATTAGGATCATTCTTAGCAATACAAACCAATAGAAACCCATTTCCCGCCAAAAATCAAATTCAACTATAACTAACCCAAGGAACCTTTCCCCATAAGGCAAGGAACCTTCCATAAGGTTCCTTGGTATCCGTGGAACATCTGATCCAAATCACTATGACAAGACCACTAAGCATTTAGTGCATATCTTGGTCTTCTTACTCCACCATTTTCATTGGATTGACTTCCAATGATTTGACAACCTTCATAACTCTTCCAAATCATTAGAAACCTCAAATTTTGTATGGTAACACATCAAATCCAAACACTCCTTTCCACATTTCTTCCACTCTATAAATTTGACCATCTTAGAACACTTTCAAATCACACCATCACCATCTTAATCTCTGAAAATCATCTTCTAACCCAACATTTTGACAATGACAAAGTCAACAATCACCTCTCCACCATCTTGACCCATTAGGAGAACCACACGAATAAGTGTCAAACCCTTTTGTTGTAACACTACCATCAACCTTAGCTCATCATCTTCGGATGAATCACCACTAATCATCTCCTCACCAATCAAAGACGAAAATTTCCTCAATCTTGCAACTCCCACACCATCACCAAAGTTCAACCATGTTATCACCACTCCACTTCCAACCAAAACTCCCATTGACCCAAGTCCACCACCGACTCCAACACAACCATCCAAGACACCATCACCCCCCAAATCACCAAAACTTGAGCCAATGGAGCTTTTTGGAACTCCACCAACATCACCAAATCCAATTCTAGATGATCTTGAGGATCTTCCACAACAATCAACAAATTCACCACCATTGCCTTCGTTTGATTCAATCAAGGAAATGGCACATGAACACACCCGGGCCTTCTTTGAGCCCAATGTCCCTTTTGAACAAGAACCACCACCACAAGAACAACCTTCACAACCTAAACCCTTGTTATTTCACCCCATCTACAAAGACATCCATGGACCTCTCTATGAAGAACCTCACTTAGAACAACACCAACCACCACAACCTCAAGTATCACAACCACAATCCCATTCCCAACACTTTGAGTCCCTCTTTCCCTCATATGAGGAAATTGAGGCGTCATTATGGAACAACCCTCCAAACTCCAATGAGGAAATCAACGACCGCCTTGATAACCTCTATGCTTTCAAAAGCATGGTGGACAATCACCTCCATCAAGCCATGGAGTTTCAAACCACCTTGATTGCATCCATTGCAAACCCATCCTCCACCAAAGAAACCGCCACCATTCCACCACCTCAACCATCATCCCATGATCACATCCTACCCAATCCCCGCCATGGTTGCTCACATTGTGAGCGGGCGGCTAAAATACGTGAGAGCATAAAAATCATGCTCCACCAAGTCCAAGATGAAACCCGCTTTGCTCTACAACACATTCTTGAACGTTTGGATGCTCTCTCACACCCAAACGACTCTTAGAGCGTACTATGGAGGCTTTGCCCCATTTAGAAAAATGTTGGAAGACGTCCATTTATAGAAGTAGGATTTTATTTCTTTGTTATTTTTTTGTTTTTCTTTTTATTTCTAGAAGTAGGAAGAAATTTTTCATTTCTTGTCTTTGACTTTTAGAAAGTCAAATTTTACTTGGAATGACATCTTTTCTATTCTCTTATTTGCATTGTTGGTTGATCATATATGACTTGTGATTGGGATATGGTTGCTTATATTTCTCATATTGTGTTATGACTACACAATTTATCATGTAATATTCTCGCCAACTAACCTCTTTTGTTGTAGGTTCAAAATCCATGTTTCCTAACTTAGCACTCCATTTAGGGGGAGTATTGTCCAAGGGGGAGCACTTGCATTTTTCCGTTTCGCGACTCTTCTTTTTGTTTCGATAAAAAGGGGGAGAAAATATATTTAAACTTATAAACTTAAAATGATTTTTTCATCAATTGAATAAAACAAGTTTAAATAGAAACTTTTATGACTTAACACTAGAATTAGTGATTTACTTAAAAATAAAGTTTATGTTTTGTCATCAACAAAAAGGGGGAGATTGTTAATACAAATATCGCCTAAAAACGTTATTTATATTTTACGATCTTTGCTATGTTTTGTTAACGACAAAGTGTAAACTTTAGTTTTTAGTAAAACATGATTATAGTTTAAGTCTTGCATAACTAGACTTTATTTCATATAAACATTTGCTACATTTACATTTCATATAAAACATAACATTTTAATATTTCCTAAAATAGAAAATGTACATGACATCATGACATGCATCATGAGCATTTATGGAAAGCTTTCTTAGTTGACTATCCATAATGTCTCTTACACATTTTAGAAACATTCTTACTCTATCTATTGTGTGTTTGACTTGAAGAAACATGGATGTGACATTGCTTGATATGGAAAGATTTCTTGCACATTAGCCTGTCAGACCTGGCGGAACCTTGGGAGTACACGGACGGAACCCATGTTTTGGTTCCGCCGTATCCGCCAGGCTGCTGACTTGTTTGGGTATAAATACCAAACCACTTGCAAGAAATCATCCATCACTTCTCATTATAATTTACACATATATTCTCATTACATTCATCTAACTCATTAACACTTCATTTGTGTGAGATCTTTTGTAGCAAAGAAGATCACAAGTTCATACTAAAAGTTACAAGGTTCAACATAACGTTGCAAGTCTTGTTAGCTTAGTCTTGTGTAAACTAGTGTGGTTTATACATCTATTCATTGTGTACTTTAAGTAGTGATCGGTTAGTATTTTACGCCTTAAAATACATAGTGTGACGGGAGTGGTTGTACCCTTGTAAAAGAACTCGACATCTAGCTTTGTGTCAGTAATCTTGTGTAAGCGACGTGTAAGGTTTTCTCCGCCGGTGAAAGAAGCTTGTTGACTAGTGAAAGAAACTCTCGAGTTGGATACTCGGGGCGTGGAGTAGGGCAAGGAAAAAGAGTCCTTGTAGCCGAACCACGATAAACTATCGTGTTGTGGTTTGATTGTTTCTTTCGTTACTCTTGCATATTATATATTGTCTTGTAGTTTAGATATTTGATTAAACGTAAAGTTTCAAAAGATAATTAACTTAAAAACCGGTAAATTATTCAACCCCCTTCTAGTTTTCCACACGTCTTTTTAGTGAATCGATCTAAAAAGACCTATTATTGGTTTATTAATTACTAACCTCATCAACAATCCACACGTCTTTTTAGTGAATCGATCTAAATAACATCCTTTTATTCAACGCAAAAATCACACGTCATAGAACAAAAATCACCCTCCTTCTCGAATTTATTCTTTCTTGATGATCGTTGATGACCCACACATCTGGGGGAGGTTATCGTGAGTTCGTGACAATTTTTGACTATTTGAGATGGTGGCTGGTGTTTGGTGGATGGTGGTGAATACATCTTTTATTTGAACTATAAGGCTGGGCACATCACATTTGTCACCTCAGCAATCTTCATTTTGCATGGCACATCAGCTTTCTCTCTCCGACAACATAAAGACCAAATTTTACCACACTAATGCGACATTCAATTTTTTTTCCTTGAACAACAAAATTTAATTTAATTACACGTTTTTTTCCTTTTCATTCTTTTATATACTAACATATAAAAACAAAATATTAGTTAAACTTATTGGCCATTTTTCTTTCCGAAAGGACAAAAACAAAAGTTATGAAAACGTAATTAATCATTTAAATATAAATGAAATCTTATCCATTTTTTTGCACATACTGTATATATTGACTCTTGAAATTCAAGGCTATATATTCAAAACACAAAACCATCACCCTCACCGGAAAATGAAGCTCCAGCCACACCACCACCTACAACCTTCCTAACCATAAACCATACACAAGAACCATAATAAACTTATTCATGCATAACAACCACCTTTATGCAGCCATTGAAAAATACACACAACATAACACACACACACAAAAAGACATGATTTTTGTTATTTTGTGTTTCCCAAACTGATCGAGCGGAAGACCCAAAACGTCACATCCTCCATTCGCGACCGACGACGACCGAATCCCCACACCAAGGACGACCGACGACCGATTGGCTCGAGTCGGTCGTCGACTGAACGAGTGCGCCTAGCCTAATACAATCCATCATGCAATTACATCAATATCATTTTCAAACTTTTGTAATTACATCAATATACTTTACAAACTTTTAAATTCTCATATATATTCAAAAATCAACATGTTCTTCATCACTCAAGGCCAAAAAGTATAGATGAACAAATATATATATATATATATATATATATATATATATATAATATATATATATATATATATATATATATATATATATATATATATATATATATATATATATATATATATATATATATATATATATATGAGCAATATCTTCTTTCATATTTATATCCAAACTTTTGTATTTACATCATAATGTTTTTTCATTACTCGATGCTAAAAAGTATACATGAACAATATAATTATGATCAATGTAGAGATAAATAATAGATTCAGAATTTAAATCAAAACAATTATAATTTAATTGATTTTGGATGAGCATTTGGACCCGAATCCCGGTACCGAACCGAAATTGTACAGGTACCGTACCGAAACGGTACCGAATCCTAATACACGGTACGTTACCGGTGCCATGAATCGAGCCAAAAAAAATTCGGTACCACTAATACGGTACCGGTACCAAAGCGGGAAGTACAAAAAAAAAAAAACATGAAATTTGAGTAGTCATGTTTTTTAATTAAATAACTTATCCAAACACCAATTTGGCCCGTTTCATGTCAAACAATAGTCATGCAAAACATATGGAAAGAAAGCAAACGTTCGAAAAACTTAATAAACCCTCCCTAAAATTAAACCCGAACCTATTTTGAAAGTTTTCGAACGTTTGTATGTTACGACTATCTTGGTAATGTATTTATTTAAGGGGTGGTTACGTTTTGTGCTACGTCGTGGTTTGAAATCACTTGAAAATACTTGTTTTTTCCTATTTTTTGTTGCATTTTCTTGGAATCCTTTTTGGTTTAACAAAAAAAGGGGAAGAACCGTATAGGTACCGAGTACCAGTACCCACTTTCATGCTCGGAAAAAAATCGGTGCCACCAATTTGGTATGGGTTCGGTACCATTCTGGTACCGTGCTCATCCCTAATTTTGGATATATATGAGAATTTAAAATTTTGAAAAGAATATTGATCTAATTAAAAATGCTTGAAGGACATTGATGTAATTTAAAAAAAAAAAAAAAAGAAAGAAAAGTATTTATGTAACATTGAACTTTAAAAAAAGATATACATATAATTAATTGTTCTTTATATGCACTAATACATATACATAAGAATAAAAGTGGAAAGTTAATGCTTTTAGAAAAATAAAATATAATATAGTCCAGCGACGGTGTTTTACTGCCCAAAAGTTTCACTATCACATTTTCACATCTACTGTCCTTACGAAAAGCAAGTTGCAACTAATATATCATCCATGTGAGTATTCTATTCTAATAATGCATACTAAAATATTACGACCTTGAAAAAAAGAAACACTGCAAAAAAAATAGTTCAATCTCTACACTTTTTTCTCAACACTTTTAAAAAGTGTGTAAAATTTTACTAATTTATTAACACTTAATAGTGTGTAAAATTTGGTTACATTAATAAGTGAGAAAATTTGTAAAATAATAAATTTTTCACACTTATATTGTTTAAAAAAAAGTTCACACTTTTAAACGTAAAGAATTATAGCATTTCTTCACACTTCTAAGTATGGAGGTTATTTTGTAACACCCAAATTCCCCATACTTTGAAGAAGTGTGGAGAATTTAGGCCTCCACACTTTAAGGAAGTGTGCAGAATTTGGGTCCACACCTATAAGTGTGGACAATCCTTAGATTTTTCCACACTTAAAAGTGTGAACTTTTTTTTACACATGGAAAATTTATTGTTTTACATTTTTTTTCCGCACTTATTAAATTAACAATTTTTTATACATTATTAAGTGTTAATAAATTAATAAAATTTTACGCACTTTTTAAAAGTGTGGAGAAAAATGTGCGGAGAAAAAAGTGTGGAGATTGAACCAATTTTTTGTAGTGAAAAAAAAAAAAACGCAATTGTAATGTTACACATTATAAGTACCGCAGTACTTGTTTTACTACTTAAACGACCATCCCTCGACATCTTTTTGAATTCATCGATCTTCACAATTTTTTCAATAATTAAACAATGATCTCTTCCAATCTCGATTGTCCTTGTTATAGGTATTCCTCTTTGCGGCCATTTGTCCCCCACCAAGCAAGAAACAAGGCATCCTGCGGAATTGTGGTGTTCTATTATCATGAAATGAAAATTGATACCATTTACAATGAGTTTTGTTCTAACTGTATAATAAATGAAGTGAGAAGAGGGTGAAGTGATTAACAGCTAATATGTACTAACTTTTAAAACTATTTCCTAACTTGTCACATATTAGTCCTATAGTTCCATATCCCCCTCAAGTTGGAGCTGCAGTGACTCCCAACTTGTCTGCAAGAAAATTATGTTTGAATTGCACCCAAAGCTTTTGTCATTATGTCAGCAATTGAGATGTGTAGGAATAAAGCAGTTTGAGAAATCCTCTTGAATTTTATCTCGTGGTAAAAAGGCAATCTATGTCAAGATGCTTGGTTCTATCATTGATAACATGGATTAGCTGCAATTTGTTGAGCTGATTGTTGTCACAGAACATAGGTATACAGGCGAAAGTTCACCTTGATATGTAAATCCGTTAAGAAGAAATTAAATAACTAGCCAAACAGAATTCACAAGTAGTTGCAGCCAAGTACTTCCTATACTCATCGCTTCTGTTGATGATCTGCTCCACAGGTACTTGCTTCCTTGTTTTTCCAAGACACTAGTGAATGTCCTAAAAATAATGCAGTAAACCAGTTAAGGGACCTCTCTGTTCATGAGACATGAAGTCCCAGTCCAGCATCCTGAGAAACCAGTCATTTGTATAATGAGGCTGCACTGGGATAAAAGAGTCCCTTAGTAAATGTTCCTTTCAAATACTTCAATAAATGAATTGCAGCCTGCAGGGGGGGGGGGTGGGACAATCCTTTGGATGCTGATACAAATTGACTTAAGGTGTTACTGCATAGGAAATATCTGCCCTAGTCATGGGTCAGATATAATAGGTCTTCCAACAAGTCTTCTAATAAGCTCAGCATCTTAAGAGGAGTGCCTTTATCAAAAGAAAGCTTATTTAACTGTGTTAGGAAGAGAAATGAAGCAGGCTTAGCAGGCAGTAAGAACCTGCATCCAGTTAGAGATCAAAAATATATTTTCTTTGATTGAGATTGCATGCCATCATCTGTCTACACAGCTCAATTCCAAGAAAATACTTTGCCAATCCAAGATCTTTGATTGTAAATGCCTTATCAAGACTTCTTTTACAGTTTATAATCTCTGAAATCAGGAATTCCAGTACTACATATCATCCACATAGACTATAATAGCTGTGAACTCCTCACCTTAGTCTTCACAAACAGAGATAGTCATTCTTAGATTGAACATGATCCAAGACTGACTAAAAACTTAGTTAGTCCATGATTCATTGTCTGGATGCTTGTTTGGAGACCTATAAGTAAGATCATAATTTAAGCTTGCAACTGTGAACCTGGAGAACCTTTTTGTACCCTCAGGTGGTAACATGTAAATGTCTTCATTCAGGTTATCTTGAAAAGCATTATTGATATCTAGTTGATGCAAAGCCATTTCTTGCTGTGGCTAAAGGCTCAAACATCTTTACTGTAGCCAGTTTAGCAACCGTGAGAAAGTGTGATTTATAATCCACAGTCCTTCCCTTATTGTTTGGAAACCCTCTAAACCAACCAATCTTGCTTGAACTTGTCCCACAGTACCATCAGGCTTGTATTTGATTTTGATACCCAATTTAGAGTATGATTGGGAGTATGTCCTGGTGCAACTCAGTAACAGTGAATGTACCATTCTTCTTCTAAAGCTTCAAGCTCATCATCCACAGCTTTAGCCAACCCTTTATGTTTCTTACTTTGCTTGTTGAAAAGAAGTAGGTTTCAGTGAGTGCTATTCACATTAGCTAAGAAAGCTATGTAATTGGATAGAATGTGCTTAAAATCTGAAGGCAACAAACAAAGGGTATTTTGGTGAAGATTGAGTGAACAAGCTGTTTTGAGGTGTAACAAAAATCTTGTAACCAAGCGTGTTTAAAGTGTTCTTGTGATTTTCTTAAGAGAAACAGGATGGTGGTGGATGTATTTTAGAACTGGTCTTCAACATTTGTCACTGTGGAAAGTTGTTTGGATAGGATTTGTAACATGTGAAATGGTGAAGGAATNTCTCAAATCAGCCGATTTTCAAGTGGATCGAGAAGCTCATGGACAAGTTTAAGACCCCAATCCTTTGCATCAAGCTAGGACCTTCGCTACACATCATCACGGTAACATCTCCAGAAATCGCATGTGAGTTCTTTCATACACAAGATGATATATTCATATCAAGGCCTGAAGTCTTATCGGCCGAGCTGGTAAGTGATGGCTATCTCTCAGCCATCATGGCACCATTTGGAGATCAATGGAGAAAGATGAGAAAAGTCTTACACAAGAACTTGCTCTCCTCTCAATCACACAGATGGCTCGAACCAAAACGAAATGAGGAAGTCGATCATTTGCTTAGTTACATATGCAATCAAATTGAAAAGCAAGATAATGTTGTTGATGGGGGGCTTATAAACATAAGAATCGTGAGCAGACATTTCTGTGCAAATTTGATGACGAAATTGGTTTTCGGGATAAGATTATTTGGGGAAGGAATAGAAGGTGGAGGTTCAGATGTAGAAGAAGGTGAACATCTCACTGCTCTTTTTACCATCCTCAAGTATTTATATGCATTCAGCATCACTGATTATTTCCCGTTATTGAGAGGAAAAACTGATCTTGATGGTCACGAAAAGAAGATGAGGAAAGCACTTGAAATTATCCGAAAGTATCAGGATCCATTTGTCGATGGACGTGTTCAAATGTGGAATAAAGGTGCTAGAACGGAAACATCTGACCTACTAGATGCTCTTCTCGCACAAGATAACCCTAAGCTAACACAAAATGAGATAAAAGCCCAGATTATTGTAAGCATGCCTCTCACTGTTTGCGCATGACATGCACATGCATGCAACGCTTTAAAGTTTTGTTTTCAACAAAATACCATAACTATGTTTTTCGTATCACTTTGCTCTTACACATATAAGATATGTTTAAATAAACATTGAATTAATTTCAGGTATTTCTTTGTGTCTCATCTAATTTCAGGAACTAATGATTGCCACAATCGATAATCCATCTAACGCGGTTGAATGGGCAATGGCAGAGATGATTAACGAACCCGTGCTCCTAGAAAGAGCTGTGAAAGAGCTGGACCGTGTAGTAGGTCGCAGTCGGCTAGTAGAAGAGCGAGACCTACCCCAACTCAACTACTTAAAGGCATGTATCAAGGAGTGCTTTAGGTTACACCCTTTTGCGCCACTTAATCCACCCCATGTTCCTATTAAGGATACCACTGTTGCAGGTTACTTTATACCCAAGGGTAGTCATGTACTGCTCAGCCGATGTGGCTTGGGAAGAAATCCAGATGTTTGGGAGGATCCTTTGCGGTTTGATCCAGAGAGGCATCTAACTTGGGAAGAAAACCCAGTTGTTCTTTCGGATGATGATTTGACGATGATTTCGTTTAGCACTGGGAAACGTGGCTGCCCTGGAGTGATGTTGGGCTCGACGATCACCACAATGCTGTTAGCTAGAATGGTTCAAGGGTTCTCTTGGGGGTTGCCGAGTAATGTATCTTCAGTTGACCTTGTGGAAAGCAATGCTGAGTTATGCTTGGCTAAGCCACTGGTAGCCGTCGCTAAGCCACGACTTCCTCACCATCTCTACCCTGAAGATTGAATAGAAGAATAATGAAATTTGGGCATGTGTTTAAATTTTACTCTGAACTCTCTGTACGTTATTGTATCTTTATCATTTCCATAATCCAAAATTAGAGTTAAAACAGGCATGCGTTTAGATGTTTTTGTAGTATAAAATACAAAGATTACTCTGCCTATCAGCTCTTTTAAACATCGTTTTCAGAACTGGACCGGCCCGGCTGGGCGAAGCATTTAACTGGGAACTGGATCTAGGCCCAGTTTCTTAGCAGCGTCTGAACCACCTTTGATTTAACTGGTGGTTTAACTAGAAAACCAGAAAAACTGCTCAACCGGAAATAACCAGTTTAATTAATTTCTCTCGAGTTAGGATCAAAGAAAAGAAAAATTAAAATGAGAAGGGTAAGAAAAACCACAACCATTCATTTCAGATGCACCTACAAAAATCAATGCATCTCCCCTTAAAATTATCCCTCCTATTTGAAATGTGTAACTAGAAATCCTTCTTATTCTTCTCATTTTATTTTTTCTTCTCACCGGATCCCTTCCCAATTCCTCTTAGCCAATTCCNGAAAACGTAAAAAAACTGACGAAAACGTAAAAAAACAGTCGAAAACGTAAAAAAGTGGACGAAAACGTAAAAAAACTGATGAAAACGTAAAAAAACTGACGAAAACGTAAAAAAGCGGACGAAAACGTAAAAAAACGATCAAAAACGTAAAAAACTGACGAAAACGTAAAAAAGCGGACGAAAACGTAAAAAAGCGGACGAAAACGTAAAAAAACAGTCGAAAACGTAAAGAAATTGACGAAAACGTAAAAAATCGGACGAAAACGTAAAAAAACAGACGAAAACTTAAAGAAACTGACGAAAACGTTAAGAATCGGACGAAAACTTAAAAAGACGGATGAAAACGTAAAAAAAACGGTTGAAAACGTAAAAAAACGGACGAAAACGTAAAAAAACTGACGAAAACGCAAAAAAACGGTCGAAAACATAAAAAAATTGACGAAAACGTAAAATTACTGACAAAAACGTTAAAAAACTGACGAAATTTAGAAAAAGGTCAAAAATGTAAAAAAAACGAACGAAAACGTAAAAAAGGACGAAAACATAAAAAACTGACGAAAACGTATAAAAGGGTCGAAAATGTAAAAAAACTGACGAAAACGTAAAAAAAGTGACGAAAACGTAAAAAACAGACGAAAACTAGGAGTGTTTTTTAGAATTTTAGTAAATATCCAACTTAGACCCATGTGGTTGTATTATTTGACCCAACTAGACCCATCCATATTTATTAATTAAAATCAATAAACCCATCTTGACCCATCCACATTATTTAACAATACCCAACTAAACGCATCCCATTCAAAATATTTACACAACTTTACCCAACTTTTACCCATGGGTCTTAAATTGCCACCTCTAGAAAAACCACAACCATTCATTTCAGATGCACCTACAAAAATCAATGCATCTCCCCTTAAAATTATCCCTCTTATTTGAAATGCGTAACTAAAAATCCTTCTTATTCTTCTCATTTTATTTTTTCTTCTCACCGGATCCCTTCCCAATTCCTCTTAGCCAATTGGGAAAGAATGAATAAGTCAGGGTGGGCCTCTTAAATTATAGAAGGACTTATAGTAAGGTGTTCTCATACATAGACCATGTGTGATAGTTTTAAGGGAAATTTACAGGAATAAACTAACTGAAAAGTAAAATACCAAACTAGACTCTTGAAAATGTGTTACCAAACTAGATCATCACTTCTCTTTCCTTTACCCATCATTATCAACCATCTACCATCTTCTCCACCGGCGTCTCTCATCCTCCCCCATCATTATCTACCACCGTATAGAGACAAGATGTTGTGTTCCTTATCCTCCTCGATCACCATTATCTACCACCATCTCCTCATCCTTCTCATTTTACCGGAGAAGGTAGCACACAAATTAATCAAGCTCAGCCCCCCTAAATATGTACCATGCACGAAACGTACATAACAAGAAGCGCGCATGTTAGACATGTCGATCATTGATGGGCTTTTGATGGGAGGCGAGCGTGTCATGTGAAGCGCGCTGAGGTCATTTTTAGTAAATTACTGAAATTTAGTTTGTTTTCGTAAAAGGGTATATATGGTATTGGTGTTCTTTCGTAATTTCTTTTAGTTTTAACCCTTTTAACTTTATATAATTAATTTTTATTTTAATTACTCATTTGGGGCCCACGGGTGCCACATCACCTTAACACATCTTCACAACTAACCCCTCCTCACTAACAACTAACCTCAACTTACTCATTTAGGGCCCACCACTTACAATTTTTTTTATTCATTTCATTAATAAACTAAATTCATTTCAATAAACATAAAAATACTACAATATTATTTCATTAAAAAAAAACATACGACACGAAAAAAAAACATACGATACGGAAAAAAAAATACAACATACTAATGATATGCAAACTTAAACATTTTAGTCGGTTTCGTTGTCATTGAGATTTTGGTATTTCTTAACTAGTATTGCTTGCCTCTTGCGAATGATTTCGGCTCTTACCGGGTCAGTAACCGAGCTGACGTCTAGCGTGAGCAACTGCATTTCCTGCATCTCCAACGCCTTTTCTTTCTTCTTCCTCCTCGCCTCGTAACAAGCCATTTGAGCGTCTTTTATTTACGAATACTTTTCGGATAATTGTCCCGAAAAAGTACTCGTCTGACTCCCACCGGAGCTCGCCGCACTCGACGTTGAAGTCGACTTTTGTTTCTTTGAAGCTCGTTTACTGACTCTTTCAGGACGAGGTCGTTTGTCAGGGCCGAATATATCCTCGAGACATGTAATGTCTATCGGATCCTCGGCATCCCATTTGGGGTAATGTTTCAATATATCCCACACGTGACCATACGTGAAACCCCTCGTCCCAAAGCGTTCTTTGAAGTTCACCTTCGCATTTTCCATATGATCGTGCTCGATTTCACCACTTCGACGCTGCAAATGTTTATAAATGGCGTTGAACTGTTGGCGGTCGCCATTAAGTCTCGTCTATTTACCGGTGAGCATATTTTTGGTACGAGGGTCACCGATAGTTCGCTCGTTGAACATGTCAGCAATTTCATTCCAAAAGTAATCGTCGGTTTTGTCATTTCCCATATCTTTGTTTGGGAAATTCCTATCCAAATTTCCGCAAGCAACTTTTCTTCGGCCTTGGTCCATTTCCAAGTCACACGCGTACCAACTGCTTCTAAGTCATCGTCCTTGTCGGCGTCTAAATCCACGGCTTTTTTGGATTTTTTGGACATGGTTTTTTTTCTCTACCTTTGGCCGGTTCACGTGGTTGTGGTACTTTAAATTGTGACCTGGTTAGTTGTGATTCGAATGGTGGTTGTGATTCGAATTGTGATTGAGGAGTAGAAAACGTAGATGGTTGATTTGGGTTATAAAATTCTGGTGCCGGATATCGTTGGGCTTGATTTGCGAATCCTTGTTGAAACACGTGTTGTTGGTTGAGATAAATTTCGTTCGGATTGAATTGTTGCGAATCATATGGCGATGAAGAGTTTGAATTTTGCGAGGAGGGAGTAGACGGGTTTGATGATCCCGCGTATTGTCGTGGGGTTGAAGTTAGTAGGTTCGTGAAATATCCGGGTTCATTTGGGTTTTGAGACATTATTTTGGGATTTTTTGAGTTGAATTGTAGTGAGAAATGTTTAAATTTTGGTTGAATTATAGTGAGGAAAATGTATGTAAAATGGTTTAGTATTTATAGGGCGTTTAAAGTTTATTTTGTATTTAAAAAAATATATATATAACCGTTTAATAAAAAACGGTAATATTACCATTTGATTCAATTTTGCAACGTTCCCTTTTTACCTTTTTGTCAGAAACTTAGCTCGTCGTGCAGACGAGTAGGAGAGAGCTGGCGAGGCGTGAAGAGGGGGGTGCAATGGCGAGCTCGGAGAGCTTTGGGGAGGCTCCACGTCGGACTAGCGAGCTCGGTTTCGTCGTTGCACCTAGTGCTCTTACTCGAGACTGATATTTGATGAACAGTCAATTGACACCTATGGGTATACGGAGTTGTAATTTTTCCGTGATTTAAACTTTTCGGAAATCATTATAAAAATATTTTTTTCACTAAAAAAAATAAAATAAAATAAAATAAAATAAATAAATAAGGGTTAATAAGTTGGGCGTGGTCAGATTATAATTTAAGAATTCTTACTAGTTCCCTCAAGCGGTGTGGGATAAATGGATGTAGCCCCTTAATAATGAATTCTACATATCTACTTCATTTTTCTTCTCTATTTGGAGTTGCAAATGAACAGGATAGAATAAAAACTTTAAATCTGATTTGACAAAAATGATTACACTCTTGAGTTCTTCTGATTTACGTATTTGAATAACAACAGTGGTAATGAAATGAATTGGGGAGGTGATTCGCACACTATTTTTTTTGATTATTCAATCATTTTGTACAACACTGTAATGCACAGAGAGCACACAGTACAACACTGTGATGCACTAAGTGTGGTGAAATAATAAAAAAAAATGGTGTGCGAATCACCTCCCAATGAATTTTGTTTGTAATTAAGAGAGATACATAGTATAGGTAAGACAATAACATATTTTTTTTACAATTTTATATGTTTTGCAACATTTAAATTGTTTATGACGTTGTCCGGTTGAACCTGTGAACCGGTGAGTCGGCCAGTTCGATGGCCGGTTGCATTTTCAAAACCTTGCTTTTAAAACCGAGCACATATAAACAAAAAAATAAATTAGAATCTCCTGCTATAAGCGTACGTGGAAATGACGACATCAATGGCGTCAGTATTGCTTACATGTTTGTTACCATTTTTTATTTTTTTTAAAATTTTTTTTGTCCCGTTTTCCATCCTACATGGTAATAAATCAAATCCAATTAAGAATTACCGGCATATCAACAAACCAAATTTAACAGTTGCTTACCAAATCCGATTCAAACAGACTTCTAATTCTCAATCTCATTTGCCAAGAAAAATGTCAAAGATGTCGCTGCTATCGGCCAATGATCATATTCCCTTTTGCTGCTTGTTTTTGCTTTATTGTTCAAGATTTTTCTGCGCTTGCCCGTCGAGTGTCTTCATCGACTATTTGCTTTTGCTACTGCGCTATTTTGCTTTTATTGCTAGTGGTGACCGGATGTTTGAAGACTTGCTTAGCTTGGTGTCAATTGTCTTCATCAGCAAATTAGTTATTGTCCTAGTGTATTATGTGTTCTCTTCGGTCCGAGATTTTATGATTTCACTGCTATGAGTGTAGGAGAGTATTACATGATATGTTAGGTTGCCCAAACCCAATTATATGTTATGTCCCATTAGCGTTTACTCTCATCTAATTTCTATATATTGCGCATGAAAAATATATCATAACCTACCGAGAATTTACCATTCAATGATTACTTGCTTGAGCAAAGTGAAAGTTATTTGAATGAACATAGATTTCAAACGTATATCAATATCACCACTTAAATTTATGAGTTAAAGTTGATGAGAGTTCAAATTGTACTCCTATCGACTATCCTTATGTGGAATCTGTTACAATGCTTTGGATGACACCAACATTTTTTTTCCTCTTATTCTATCAAATTTGGCCAACTAATCCCATTGTATATGCTTTAAATTTGTGGCAAAAGGACACCATGTTAGTGTACTTGTTGTTGGTGATTTTAGTGTCGTCAACTATTTTAGGTAATTGTAATATACTAAAGACCAATGGAATATCATATTAAGCTCGGATATGAGTTAGGGAAATATGGAGTGCACGTACACTCATTGAGCTAATATGTTTTCGCCCAGACAAAGCTGCAGGGGTCAGGGGCAGCGCCCCTTGCTGGGTTCCCACTCCTAGGTGAGGGACAGGGGTCAAGGAGGGACCTCCCCTCGCGGGATTTGAGGCAGCGCCCCAAAACCTAAACGAGTTTTACAAATTGGTATTAAAGGACTTAACAGTTTTTCCCGCCAAAACCCAACCGACATGTCTGTTGGTGAAGGGTTGTGACCCTTTAGTTTTAACCGAAATTAACCGAATTTAACTGCAAGTAAGTGTCTTATGTCTATTAATTAACAAACATATCTGGTCTCATTGAACATATGAATTTCACACAATTCTCTCTGTCTTGCTTTGTTCTTCTGTACCTAGAAATAAAGTGTTCTTCTCGAATTATTCGCATAAGGATTTCGTGATACCCAGGCACTAATAGGGTCGAAATATTTTATATGGAAAGAGAACTTACACGATTCGTGAAGATATCCAAGATTATCATCACCATAACCTCAATTTACTAACACTTGTCAATCTAAAGATTATATTATTGAAGATGTGCCTAAACCCCTTTAGAGATGCTTTAAGCTCGCTGTATTGTTTACTTGATGGAACTAAGACCATGTTTATTGATGAAAGACCTAATTGATCGGATGGTATAAAAAAAAATACTCAATATTATATTAAACGAATACAAAAGAAAGAAAGAGAAGGTCACAATCCAGTCGGTGTCTGACTTCCAAATTTTTGAACCAACCATGCCACATATTAGCTTTCTATTCCTACCAAGACTCAAGACTTGAAATGTTGAATGAAAACAACAAGCAATCTCAGATTAATAAACTTATTCACAAAACTTTCAAAGATTTATATTTTTAAATCAATTCCATCATCGATTTTAAAAGACTCGAACATAAAACGAAAAATCTAACATACAACCTACTCAAGACCTTTTATTAAAGATCTTGAATCTTTTTTTAGCATAAATGAGCAAAGGTGATATTATGTCCTTCAGATTTGGGTAGAAATATCTCGTTTGGATGTGATAAGGAGATTTACTTATGGATTCTTTTGAGCTGCAAGAAACAACTAGAGTTTCATTATAGTTGTAAGGTTGTGTTCGGTTATCAAAAACAAGAAATGGAATAATTGATTACTGCGTTTTGGGTGTGAGGATAAAGAAGAGAAATGAGATAAAAATTTGCGGCTTCATATGACCCTAAATATTAAGGTTAATAGTAATAATGGCCTTGTGTGTTGGATTTGTTATTTGAGTTTTTTGTTGTGGACTGATTAAATCTGAAATATATAATTAACATATATTTGAATGAAAGTATCTTTTATGAAACTTTAAGTAATTAAATTAAATTTAAAAAAGAAATAATATTATATGTTAGGTTGGGTTGTTGATAAATGATAAAAAAGTTGAGGTTGATTGTATGTATTTGTTGTATAGGCGGAGGAATAAGACCTTCAACCCACATTATCACGGTAACATCTCCGGACCTGGCATGTGAGTTCCTCCATAAACAAGAAGATAAATTCATATCAAGGCCTCAAGTCTTATCAGCTTTTTTGATAAGTAATGGCTATCTCACTACCGCCTTGTCACCATTTGGAGATCAATGGAGAAATATGAGAAAATTCGTACACAAGAACTTGTTCTCATCGCAAGTGCATAAATGGCTTGAACCAAAACGAAACGAAACAAAAATATTTTTAGGTTTTTGAGTGAGAAAAGAGTAAAAATAGGTGAATATTTATGAGAAATTTGTTACTATTTCGTATCGTGTCCTTACGGATGGAGCCATGTTGACGTATGATATGTAAATCGGTATTAAAAATGGTTTGGGATGATTTGTTGTTTGGTTTCCCGTGTTGAACGGTAAGGACCCGATGAATTGATTGAGATCATGAAGCTCTAGTAACACTTAAATAAAAACTACATGTAGATTGTCTGTGAGGCAGTATTGCCCAAGTGTGTGAAACATGTGAAGTTCTGTGTGAAGCTTTCTATTTATAGAGAGACAAGTATGGCTCAGAGATAAACCCTTGATGGATGATCAACGGCTGTGAAAAAGTCATGTGTTGATCATCTTAGGAGCAGACAAGGAGGACATGTTGCATTCCCTCCTTTGCTCGTACATAGATTGCTTTGCTTTCTATAATGTTGGTTGTGTGTCTCCCACTGCACTATGTCATATTCGTACATCTTAACCGTTAATAACAGTTGGGGACAGTTGTCTCATGCGCATATACTATGCGGCCTAAGAGACGTTACCAGGTCTAGCTCGACCTAGGTTTATGTGGCTCTTGTCATGGGTTGACTTGTGAAACTTGAGTAGATAGGCTTGATGATCCGAGCATATAGTTAGTAGGCTTGGGCTATTGATATTGATAAGCTATCACTAAAAATGATGATATAGAACCATTATATCCTTATAATTAACAGTTTTTGACTCCTCCCAAACTAACCAGTTAACCAGGTTTGGTCAACAAGTCAAATCTGAGAGAGGAGAGATCAATTTATGATCCGTTGAAAGCACAGTGTACTCACGGGTCGTTAAGTCCCAACGAGATTGAAATTGTGTTTTGAAACGTTATGGGAATGAGTGATTAGGGAATAGTAACCAGATAATGATTTGGATTTGATTACACTAATCAGATATAAGTGAAAATAACACAGATAAGCAATATTAACAATTACTGAAAACCAGATAAACCTAAAACGTATTTAAATGCAAATGCGTGCTGGAAAAATGGGAATCACACAAAAATAAACTAGAGGGGGTGAAAATGACTTTTTACAAACTTAATATTAAAAGAAAATTTTATAAAAAAAAAAGAAAATATTTTTTTGATTATTTTATTATTTAATATTAATTAAAACTATTTAATTCTTATAATAACTATTTAAGTTAAACTAAATATCATATAATAATAAATTAAACTAAGAAATTGAAAATTTATTTCTAAAAACTCTGAAATAACTTAAAAATATTATAAAAATTAAAAATAAGTATTTTTTTCTTTTTGTGAATTTAATATTAATTAATTACTAATTAAACTAATTAAACTAGTTAAACTAATTTAAATTACTAATAATACTAAAATGACTTAGAAAATTAGAAAATATTTTATAAAACTAATTAACCATCACAGGAATCCTAAAAAATTATAAAAAGTTGATAAAAACTATTATTAAACTATTTTATTAATTATTTGCTTAATTACTAATTAAAAACTATTTAAACTAATAATTAATAAAAATAGAAAATGAACAGTAATAATTAAGAAAATATTTTCTAAAAATACTAAATGATTCTAGGAAAAATATAAAAAAGTACTAGAGATTAAAATTAAACAGTAGGTGATTTTATTTTTGATTTCTTAATTAAAACTATTTTAACTATTATTAATTATTATAAATACTAAATGAAAAGATAAAAATCTAAGAAAATTACTGGAAATATTACAAGATTTAGGGAAATTATGAAAAATATAAAAATGCAAATTACTTAATAAAAAGCTAAAAAGGAAAATTAAAAAGATAAATAATATTAAATAGAAGTTATCACTTAAATTTATTTTGGATTTTTCTGGTTTTTCTTTTGGAAAAATATTTTATACTTAAAAACAAAGAACTTTTGTGAAAACAAGTTTTCCCAAGCTTAAAAATAAGCCAATTGGACACAAAAAGCCTTGGCAGTTTGACTTTGTTTGACTTGGATGAGAAAATGGCTTAAATGACCAAGTGTGGGGTCCACAGTGGTATCTTTGGGTACAAATAAGTGAGATGGACTGATATGAGGCCAAAACAACAAAATAATGTCACTGATAAGCAATAAGCAACCAAATAAGCACTTGGAACACTTGCATCAACACAGAAATGAGACAAAGTTCTGGGGACTACACAGGTAGGGTCCACAGAGCTTAAGCTCAAAAGCATGGGTGAAATGTGTTCTCAGCTAGCTTGTGAAAATCTAGGAACAAAAAACAACCACTAGGGCCCACTAATGAATACTATGGAAGCTTGTGAAGTTGGGTGTAAAATCTGGTACAGAGGAGATTTTCAGAAAATGGGCTGAAAGAAAGCTAAAAATAAGCTGTTTAAATAAGCTAAAAAAAATAAATAAAAATATCCTAATGAAGATGAGCAACAAAATATTAAT
>LBNU01026834.1:93247-103497 GCA_014162995.1 Artemisia annua | reverse complement strand
TATCTTTTCATTACATTTATATTTACATTATATTAGCTTAGTTAGTTAGTTAGAATTGTTCATATAGTGCAAGTATTGAATTCACATAAACTAGAATCGAAGTGTTTTTGAAAACAAAGTTTTTATAAATTTAAAAAGGACGTAAAACTATTCAACCCCCCCCCCCTCTAGTTTTCCACAGTCTTCACCACCAGCACTACTATACAACCCATTTATCGACTGCTCGATGTGTTTCTCGCTCGAGAAAATAAAAGCAGAAGCAATGGAGGATGCGCAGAAAGAGAGTGATCTTTTATAGGCTTATGATGCTTTTGGGCAAGATCGGTCATTTTCTTCTCAAGCTCCTTGAAAATTGAGTATGACTTCCTCTTTTGCTTTTGCTCATCACCTTGTTGGATCACTATTACATGAACTACACTTTTGACCAAGCTGCAATGATCAGATGTAGTCACGTTGACTTTTGACCAAGTTACAGAAACCGGTGTGCCATTGTTGGATTTCAAACAGTGACTGTGAGTGATGTGGTGGGAAGTGAGGATGGGAGGGATGAGGGTACGTGATGGTAGGTAGGAGAAATAAAGATATATAGAGAAAGTAAAAGATAAGGGTATATTAAACATTTTACCACTATTAATAGTAAGACAAAACATCAAATTACATATATACTTCTATTATTAAAAAAAGGACATGTGTCGAGCAATTAATGGAATTGCACAGTCGCACGGTAACGTATGACCTGAAGAGGGCCTTGGAGGTAGGAATGGCAATGGGGCGGGTTTAGGGCTGGGCGGCTATCCCCATCCCAAACCTGATACAAAATTCATCCCCAAACCCGCCCCAATCTCCATTGAGGATCTTATCGGGGCGCCTCGTTGGGGCAATGCTCCCCCAAACCCGCCCTATTCCCCATTGAGGTCTTATCGGGTTATCCTTTTGAGCGTACTGCTCCATCATACTCGTGTCGTTTATCATTTACTCTTATTTTTACAGTATTAACAATAGGATTTTATGAAAAAACTTTAAGAATCGAAAACCCATTAATAACAAATTAAGCATTAAAATAATTCACAGGTTTTTTTAGAATANTCTTATCGGGGCGCCTCGTTGGGGCAATGCTCCCCCAAACCCGCCCTATTCCCCATTGAGGTCTTATCGGGTTATCCTTTTGAGCGTACTGCTCCATCATACTCGTGTCGTTTATCATTTACTCTTATTTTTACAGTATTAACAATAGGATTTTATGAAAAAACTTTAAGAATCGAAAACCCATTAATAACAAATTAAGCATTAAAATAATTCACAGGTTTTTTTAGAATATTATGATATAAATAGTAACAAATATTTTATGTATATACATATATGTATATGTATAAATATGTTTCGGGACGGGGCGAGGATGGTGTGCCCCGTCCTCGCCCCAAACCCGATAAGAATCCCTGTTATGGCCCTGAAACCCGCCCCAAAACCCGATAAGCCAGCCCTGCGTCGCCTCAAAAAGTTCGGGTTTTGGGTTTCCCTGTCGGGTTCGGTTTTTTTTCCATCCCTACGTGGAGGTGATGACATTATTGTCAGACAAAAAAGATTTTGTTCACTTATGGCAATTTTTTCTAAAACAAATTGAAAATGATGCAATCTAGGACTGCCACTTGAACGACATCAAATCCAACAGGAGTATCTGGTCAACAACTATTACCAAACAAAAACTAACACTCTCTATGTCATTTCCGCCAGCAACGGTCATCTGATCATTTCCAAAAACACCAAAAACCATGGCAAAATGCTTTAGCTTCACTGCAACACGAGATCAGTGTTTCAGATACTCGTTTAGCCGAACGGGCCTAAAATCGACAATCATCAAGCTCCACGAGGGTGCAACGGTTATCCATATATGGATTCCTAAAACACATAAACCAAACAAACCCAATCTCCTTCTTATCCATGGATTCGGTGCCAATGCGATGTGGAAATACAATGACTTCATTTCTCCACTTGTCACTAAGTTTAATGTTTATATCCCAGACCTTCTGTTCTTTGGGGACTCTCATACGACTCGACCTGAACGGACTGAGCAGTTTCAGGCGGAGTGTCTTATGGCAGCCTTGAAAAGTGTTGGCGTTGTCGACAGGATGCAGGTTAGTCGCACTTTTTTATTTAACTTTTTGTTTTCGTTTAAGAAAGTACTACAAATAAACCTTTTGTTAATTGCAATTTGTTTATCTAGCTTAGTAGTAATATAGTATCTCGCGCCATGCACATAGGACTATTTTAACTTTATGTACAGTAGTAGTAATTTTTATTTTGATGCAGGTGATGGGACTGAGCTATGGTGGGTTTGTAGGGTATACCATTGCAGCTCAATGGCCGGAGAAAGTGGAAAAGGTGGTGATCGCTTGTTCTGGTGTGTGTTTTGAGGAAAGCGATATGGATAAAGGGTTGCTAAGTGTAAAGAGTATTGACGATGCCACCAGTATTTTGTTGGCTCAAACACCTAAGAAGTTAAAGGAGTTGATGCGGATGGCCTTCTTTAAGCCTCCTCAGAACATGCCTTCCTGCTTCCTCTCTAATTTTATTGATGTAAGGGTTACTACTAGTATTACTTTTATTTTCAAAATTATCATGAGTTCCATCTCATGTCCTTAATATTGAGTCCCATCACTAGTAACCTGTATGAAGAAAAAAATAAAAATAAAAATTGTTGCTTAAATTCGTAACATAACTACATAGGCAATATCAAATGTTTGTGTATGTATTATAACACAACTTTGACTTCTTGGGTCAAATCATTTTCCAAAAGCATACACATCCCTGGACAAAGATGTTTGAAAGCTGTTAAATTTAAAGTGTTTAGGGTTGGTTATTTATGATCAAAATAATTACTTATCATTACTAAAGATTAACACTAGCTAAGAGCATGTACATTGGTCACACACATCCGGCCTTAAACGGACTTTAACGCGCGTTAATGGCACGTTAACCATTGCATCACTCGGCGTTAAAGCCGCATTAACATGCTGTGTTAACTCCTTAACACGGCGTTAAGGCCCATTTGTGTTAAAAAAAAAATTTGACACTTTGGCCCCTCTAAATTTTTTAACATTTTGATTAAAAGAAAATTTATATTACAAAACACCCCCCCCCCCCTTAGTTCTTAAACAATATAGTTGAGCGGGATAACCAGATTTAAATTCATAATTTAATGTTCAATACAACGCAAGAAAAACATACAAAGTAAGAAAAACGATCCAACTAATAAAGTTTTTAGATAGATTTGTAATTATCGATTAGATATGACTTCTCTTCCCACACTTGCAACACTTGTTCCCGAACCATCTTCAAATGAAATATTAGTTTAATGTGTGTTTAAAGTTTAAGTATTAATATAAGTTGTGTTTTATAAATGTTGTTTTAGTTATTAAATGAAATATTAGTTTTAGTTTAGGGTTGAATTTGAAAATAGTTGAGTTAAAGCTGAGTTATGATTGGGGGTGTTTTTTTTGTGAGTTAAGGTGAAAGTGTTAAAGCTGATGTGGGTCTGACGTGGCACTGTGTTAAAGTTTAACCCAGGTTACCATTGTGCATGCTCTAAGAAAACTTGCCAAGCTATATTTGAATGACTGATAATCCAATCATTAGTACGCAATCCAAACCTCTTGGACCCATCAATTGAATATTCTAAATGGAGACTTCTTCGAGTGGTGGGTATGGAGCTCGTTTTCCTTCGCCAAGCCACGGTGGCTGTTGCTCGTTCCTCGCCACCACACCCTCACTACCTACTCGTGGCTCGCCAAGATGGAACTCCTCACCTGCACGGCGAGGGTGGGGAGCGTACGGATTGCAGCTTTTTCGCTTTTTTTCGGTTGTTTGTTTATTTTCCTTTTTTTTTGGAAGGAGTGTGATTATTTATTTTGTGAGTATATAAAGTTGTTTAGAAATGTAAGATTTTATAGAACTTGAAATGTTTTATAACGAGTTGTAACATTTTTTAAAGTACGAAATAAAAATACGTTAAACATCAAAACGAACATACATTAAACATGGAATTTAAATTACGTTAAACAACATTACGTTAATTAAAACATCAAACTACGAAACGGAAATTAAAAGCCCTAAACTACGATACGATTTTGATAATAAAACTATGAATCAAGAAAATGATTCAGTCTATGCCATAGCCATCGTCACTCGAATAGGAGGCACTCGAATCGTCCTCACTCGATGGCACACGGGGTAATCCCATTCCCCATAGCCATTCTGCTCGACGGTTTCTCCGATCCTGTTTAGCTCTTGCATACGCCTCACGAGCTCTTGCCACACGTTCTTCCTCTGCTTGAACCTGTAACAAGACTTGCATATCTTGCTCAAACAGTTCTTCATCAGTCAACGCACGTGCATTGGGTTGGTTTTGTGGTGGATAGTTTGCCGGTGGATTGTAGTGGGGTGGATTGTTTGCCGGTGGATTGTTTACTGGTGGAAAAAGAACTTTTCGGTGGAGTGTTCTGTGGTGGATTATCATATTGGAAGGCGGGAAACAGATCTTGTGGTGGATTGTTTTGTGGTTGATTGTCGTATGGGAACACGGGGAAAAGATCTTCGGGTAGGGTGTTGTAAACTGACTCGTTATCTGGTGAATTGTTGTGAGACATTGTTTTGAGAGAGTTGTTTGTGAATTATGTAAGATTTGTGTGTGCATTGTGGGTGTATTGTGAGCACCTGGGAATGGCTATTTATAGGGCCGTTGTTTGGATTTCAAATTTAAATTTATCTCGTTCTTGTTTTTGAATTTGAATTTTAAACGTTTATCCGCCCGTTTTTTAAATTTAAATTCCACATGTTGTATATGTTTGAATATTTAAATGTTTATGCTGACGTTTTTTTTTTGAATTTGAATTTTAAACGTTTAACCGCCCTTTTATTTGAATTTGAAATTTAAATTTATCCCGCTCTTGTTTTGAAATTTAAATTTCTAAATACCCCTATATAAAGAATACCATAACATACTCTTTTGCACACACTTCACTTTCTAAACAATTTTACAATAGCGAACCGTTGGTCTGTTGAAGAAGAGAACTTGCTAGCCGACATGTGGCTCGTCGTTCACGAATTCCATGGCGAATCCGCTTTTTGGAATGAGGTTACAGAGAGGTTCAACAACAATTCTGACGGTCCTCTTCGTAACAAACACCAGATAACGGCTAAGTGGGTAAGAATGAACTGTGAATGTCAAAAATCCAATGATATTTACTTGAGCGTGCAGCGTAATGACGAGTTCAATGATCGTCCTCACACTGCAATGAACATTTTCAGAGAACGCTTTGGTGGGCAAGGCTTCATATATCTTAACGTTTGGTACATTTTGAGAAGGAGCCCCATATGGAACAGATATAGGGATTAATGGCTTTTGTTGTTCCCTATCGTTTGTATTTGTATTTCCGTATCGTGAGTATTTCTATTTCTGTAGCGTATGTGTTTGTATGTCCGTATCGTGAGTATTTGAATAAAAGGCTTAACGGCTAGTTTCTTTTTAAACAATAGCTTGTAACGGCTAGTTTCCCTTTACGATATCTTCTAACGGCTAGTTTCTCCCTATAAATACCAATTAAACAACACTTCGTATTCTCACACAAACACAATGGCTAACGAACCAGCTGAAATACAAAACACTATCCTTACACGATTACGCAATGAACAGGAGAAAGAACTTAAGTTGATTAACAGTTTGCTAGGTGAGATTACTCATTTTATACGACAGATGTATTCTCGTGCCCTAGAGGTTGAAAGGTTGCGTGAGCTGCCTCAAGACCATCCAGCTATCAGGGTCGGTCTACAAACTCTTTTAAGGAATGATGAAACAGATCTGCAACTTCAGTTCGCCTTGAAAATGGTCAGGGAACAAGTGTTGCAAGTTTGGGAGGAAAAGTCAGATCTCATCGATAATTACAAGTCTTTATAAAAACACCATGTTCGTTCCGTATTGTTTTTTTAACCGTATCGTTATTTTACGGTTCGTATATTTTTATTTTCTTGTATTGTATTTTTAATTTAATAAAATGAATTTAGTTTATTAATGAAATGAATAAAAAAAATAAAGTTGTAAGTGGTGGGGCCCAAATGAGTAAGTTGTGGTTAGTTGTGATTGAAGGGGGTTGTAAGGGGAGGTTTGTTGAGATGATGTGGCACCATGTGGGGCCCGAATGAGTGGAAATAGCTACTCACCACACCCACCACCCTCATAAAGCTTTGGTGCATTTGTTGGAAAACATGTTAACCGCTATTACTTGGTCATCGTTGAATTTGCTAAACCTTGACGTTAGTTGGTATACATTTTGTAAGAACAAAATCAATTGATTGGGCTTTTGTGATTTTGGAGTTGTAGTAATAAAATGTCCTGATGATGCATATCATTATCTCTTCGAAGGTAATGAATACAGATCACGTCCAGGAACGAAGAGAACTAATCGAATCATTACATAAAGGTCGAAAAATCTCTAATCTACCAAAGATTACTCAGGTCATCTATTTCCCTGATCATTTATTTATTAAATCTACCATTATAGCTGGTTCATACCACTGTAGCTAGTAAACCGCATTCTCAATAATAAAAGTTATTGATGCAGCCTACATTGATCATTTGGGGAGAGCATGATCAGATCTTCCCAGTTGAATTGGGTCACAGGTTAAAAGTGTACGCTTAAATCACAACATTAACTTCATTTTGTCTATCTTTTTGAGAACTTGCTTTAGATGTGTGCATATTGTTTTGACAGATATTTGGGAGAAAATGCAAAATTGGTAATCTTGAAGAATGTCGGGCATGCAATCAACGCAGAAAAACCAAAGGAACTCTATAAAAATATGAAATCGTTCCTTGTTGAGAGGGTTTCGTCGTAAGCATATATTAACATCATAATACATATTCTTTACAATAGATTCCCCATATTATTTACATATATAATGTAATGCCATATGTATTTCCTATGGGTTCCTGTTTGTTTCTGGGGTAAACAATTCGAAACCAATGCAGTGCTAAATTTGTTGTCTACTTGCGTACGTGATGATTGAGGTAAATTCTAATATTGATAAAAAGCTAGATTTGATAGGCAACCCTAACCTGACATTCATTTTGGACACATGGACTTTCCCCAAGGATCACACCTTAGGCAAATGGTCAGTTGTTTCTTGCAAACTGGGATCACAAGTCTCTATAACATCTTGAAAATGTCAAGATACTATATGAGTTTTAATGATTAGAAAATGAAAATATCAAGAAACCACAAAAGTGGTAAACTCAATGACTAGCATATTTATCTAGTAATTTGCCTTAACCCGATAAACTCACTAAGGCGCTACACACTCTTGTGGTAAAGTAGGCCAATTAAGGATGAATTACATGCCCATTTTCAAGTTAAAGAATAGCAAAGATGCCTCGTCAATCATTTATATAATAGAGCTTGAATCACTCCCTTGAATACCTAAGTACATGATGTTTACTAGTCTATGAGACTCACATTAGTAATAATGTATAGACATTCTAAGAGAGTAGGTGTAAATAAATTGCTACTTGTTTTCACTGTTGAAGAAGCACTTATAATGTTGTCTAATCCAGTGGTAGCAATGTGTTTTTATTACTATTGACGACATACATGTAATGTTGTCTAATTATTGGGAGTTGTGAGCTTAATCACCTTGTAAGTGACCCATTTTATTTCTAGGTTATCTAGAAATAATTCATTACTTTTCACATATGAAACATCATAGTTTTGCAAAATCATTGTGTTTTATTTTATAAGATAACTTGTCATTTTACCAATGGCGCTTCCTAAAATGTTATCTATAAAATGGCTATGCAAGATTCTTTATTAAACGATAAGTTCTATATATACTTGCAATGCAAATATATTTTGAGTTTTACTAAGATCATATTATATACGTGACATTTTTATATTGGCGACACAAACAAACGAGCATAACGTTGATTTTTTAGTTGCATGATGTTGTGTCGTCCACAAGTGGCAGAAATCTTAACTGTGCGCAAGGTACAATACATAACAATATGACTAATGGTGTTTCTTAACCACGGGTTAAAAAACCCCATATTCTAATAGGACTTATACACATTAATGTATGTTTCCTTATTTATAACTAATTTCAACAAATATGAAGGATTAATATGCATAGATAATATATACGGTTATATATTTAGTTATTTATAACTGAATCACGTCCAGTAATTAAGGTCTAAAAGTTCAGATCCGGTGCATCACAAGTGGAAGTATTATTTATTATAGTGGTAATAAATATTGCGGGTCGGGGGAATTAAATTAACTACGTTAATTTAATAAGTTATAAAGTCTATAACTTGAAAGTGTAAACATATAGGAAGATTGAGGTGGAAAGTGTAACATAGGAGGTTTCCTTGGTAAACAAGGAAACACGCCTATATAAATAAGACACTTCCTCATATGTTACACACAACTAACAAACCAACACACAACCCTAAACCCTCTGTCCCCCTCTCCCCTCCTCGTCCGGTCGGTCGAAACCCCAACTCGACTAAAAGTCAACTTAAGCTAAGGGTTTTCCCAAACCCTTAGTCGATTGATTTAAGGTGGTGATTTGGGATCACCTACGTGTGACGAGTTACAATCATCTAGCAGTTTCCAAACGTGACGAGTACCGGTGAATACCTATAGCTTCTTTGTACGAGTATTCAAGTGATCATGTCGAGCAAATCAAAGGTACACACGTTCTAATTATCTATGTTTTTAATTTTAGATTGTAACATATGCATGGATTCGTGTCTAGGATTTGTAGTTAAATTGTTTCCGCTATTAATCTGTGAATAAAATTTAATTACGTGTAACCTAAAATCAGTAATAAAACCCTATCGTTGTATCAGAGCCACTTGTATACTATTACAGTCTGCCTAAGTCTTTCATGATCGGCTGTTTGATCCATTGAAATTGGTGTGTCATTAAAAACGTGTTTTCGTCAAATTTTTATGTCGAATTGAAACCCTAGTCGAACTAGGGTTTTAGGGCTTTTTGAAAGTTTTGATTTTTATCACTAAAAACTAAATGTTGGTTTTCTTACATGACAAGAAAACCCCTAGTCGACCATCTAGGGTTTTTCAAAATCCTTATGGATCGATTTAGGGTTTAGGGTTTTCTTAAACCTTGTTTTGCTATAATATAAATTGAATTTTAATTTCTTGCATGTCAAAAAACCCTTAATAGAAATACATAAGGGTTTTCTCGGATATAAAAATGAAAACTAGTTAGGTCACCTTTTTAGACTCGTCAAAATAAGACAGTTTTACCAAAACGAGTAAATAGACTAAAACGCTCACTTACCTTACGTGTCTATCGACAAACCTCAAGATCACAAGGACTCGGAATATACTTCCTTCACTTGACAGTGGTTCGGTCTAGGGTATTCAAGATTTTTGGTTGGAGTATATTTAATAAGTTAACATAAGTGTGCCAAAAGGTTATAGTCTAACTCATAGATCTTGACCCTCTGGCATGAGAAATTTATGGACTAGTCTAGTAATTTTCAAAACTGATGAGACTTTTTGTTTAAGCCTTTTTTCCTAACTTAAACACTTAATAAAAATCATCAAAAGATTCATGAGTATATCTAAACACATAGTATTTACAGATGTGTGAAGGATTGGACCTAAAGCATTTTTAATCTTCGTCAAATGATCACTCAAAGTGACCTTATTTTTGGGGCGGTTTTGGGATTTCATGTGTAGTGGTAAAAGTAACATGTTTTGACAAGTCTAATTTCGGTAACCTAACTAATAGTCATTTTTGAGTCCGAGCATATCGTTTAGTTATTAATAAGTACTTTTACTTACCTTAGGTCATATTAGGAAGGGATACGTTCGAAGGGTCCTGCCTAAGTGATCGTTGATTTGCATTCGTGTCGTGACGTTCTTTGTTCATACTCTATTTTCTCGTTAAGGTGAGTTTTCACAGCATCTTTTTACTATTTTCTCGTTTTGGGGTGAAAAGCATGATGTGATCTTAAATTGATATTTATTTGATATTTGACTTTATATTGATTGTGGATTTGTAATGTTTTAAACGTTGAGACTTTACTAGACGTATATTTTGACATCTTTTGCAATTGATATTAGGGCTCGCTTGGTTCAAAGTGGGGAAAGGGAAAGGGAAAGGTAAAGGGAAAGGGAATGCAAAGGAATGAGTGAGGTGGGTAATCAATCCATTACCCCCCTCCCCCCCCCC
>LBNU01026834.1:70582-85443 GCA_014162995.1 Artemisia annua | reverse complement strand
AACCACTACCCTGGAACCCCCGGTTTTAATAAAAATCAAAATGTTCAAAAGCGTAACCAAAATTTCCAAAACCAAAACCGAATGAACCAAGGTTATCAAAACCAAGGTAATTTCAATCAAGGTCATGGTTACCACAATCAGAACCAAGGTTTCCAAAATCAAGGTTTCCAAAACCAAGGAAACTTTAACCGAAACCAAGGTCAGGGTCATTCTAACCAAGGGAATTTTCATGGAAATAACCAAAATCAAGGAAATTTTCAAAACCAAGGTCCAAACAACCGAGGTCAAAATTTTCCTACTCAGACTCAAGCTATTGTTCCTACTGGACCATCATCTGATGAGTTATTAAAACAATTCATGAAATTCCAAGAGGAAATGAATCGGTTATTGGTCAGCCAGATTTCTGAGATCAAGAAGTCTTTAAATGATCGACCCTCGGGCTCAGGAAAACTTCCGAGCAACACGATCGCTAACCCGAGGGGCAATGCTAAGGCGATCACAACCAGGAGTGGTGCTTCTTATGATGAACCCGCGATTCCTACTACCTCTTCTTCCTCCCTTCCAAAGGTAGTGGAACGTGAACCTGAGGCGACAAAGGACAAAGTGCAAATTACAAGCCCACAAAGTACCGCACACGTCCATCCTCAGGTTGTCCCAAAAACAAAACCAAAGCCGGGAGTTGTTTTTGAACCTCCAATAACTCTGGCTGAGGCCCCTAAATCCAAAACTTCTATTCCTTACCCATCACGCTTAAATGAACAAAAGCTCCAAGAAAAAGCTAGTCATCAAATGGATAAATTCTTTCAAATTTTCCAAGAATTACACTTTGACATAAGCTTCTCGGATGCTATCATTCTGATGCCCAAGTTTGCATCCACACTCAAGCACTTGTTAAGTAACAAGGAAAAGCTGTTTGAGATGGCAAAAACTCCACTTAACGAGAACTGCTCAGCAGTTTTGTTAAAGAAGCTTCCCGAAAAGCTTGGAGACCCTGGGAAATTTCTCCTACCTTGTGTATTTCCAGGGATGGTTGAATGCTTTGCCCTTGCCGATCTTGGTGCAAGCGTCAACCTGATGCCTTATTCAGTATGGAAGAAACTTTCTCTTCCAGAACTCACTCCTACCTGCATGACTCTTGAGCTTGCAGATCGTTCAATTTCTTGTCCTCTTGGCATTGCTGAGGACGTATTCGTGAAAGTAGGAAAGTTCCAATTTCCAGCTGACTTCGTAGTTTTCGATTTCGATGCTGACCCACGGGTTCCTCTCATTGTTGGAAGAGGATTCCTAAGAACAGGTCGTGCTCTCATTGATGTATTCGAGCAAGAAATCATATTACGAATGGGTAATGAAGCCGTCACTTTCAACCTCGATCAAACTTCGAGGTACTCCTCAAATTATGACTCTGAATCGGTTAACCGAATATATGTCATTGATGTTGCTTCAGAGGAGTACGCTCAAGAAGTTCTTGGTTATATTCATAATTCTTCGGGTGGTGATTCCACTCCGTCTTCTCAGCCTATCATTTCCGACTCTTCCCCTTCTCTCACTCCGTTTGAGGGAAGCGACTTCCTTTTGGAAGAGATCGAGGCTTTTCTCAAAAGTGATTCAGTTCCAGATGGAATTGATAACAATGAGATTAATCTGGAGGGAGATCTTCTTCTTCTTGAGAAATTGTTGAATCAGGACAATTCTCCTCCCCTCCCTCCTGTAGAACTTCATAACAAGGAAATCAAATCTGTTGAGAAAACAGATGAATTTCTCGAGGTCGAACTCAAGGAGTTACCTCCTCATCTCGAGTACGCATTTTTGGAGGGTGATGATAAATTGCCCGTCATAATTGCTAAAAACTTGAGTAAGGAGGAAAAGACTGCTCTCATAAAGGTCTTAAAGTCACACAAGCAAGCAATTGCTTGGAAACTCTCCGACATCAAGGGTATTAACCCTGAATTTTGTACTCACAAAATTTTAATGGAGGATGACTTCAAACCGACAATCCAACATCAGAGACGGGTAAACCCTAAAATTCATNGCATTTTTGGAGGGTGATGATAAATTGCCCGTCATAATTGCTAAAAACTTGAGTAAGGAGGAAAAGACTGCTCTCATAAAGGTCTTAAAGTCACACAAGCAAGCAATTGCTTGGAAACTCTCCGACATCAAGGGTATTAACCCTGAATTTTGTACTCACAAAATTTTAATGGAGGATGACTTCAAACCGACAGTCCAACTTCAGAGACGGGTAAACCCTAAAATTCATGAGGTTATCAAACAAGAGGTTTTAAAACTTCTTGATGCCGGATTGATTTATCCCATCTCAGATAGTCCTTGGGTTAGTCCCATTCACTGTGTTCCGAAAAAGGGTGACATTACTGTTGTCACTAACGAGGAAAACGAGTTGATTCCAACTCGATTGGTTACGGGATGGCGAGTTTGCATTGATTATTGCAAGCTAAATGAAGCCACCCGTAAAGACCATTTTCCTCTACCCTTCATGGACCAATTGCTTGAGAGATTGGCGGGGAATGAGTACTACCTTTACATGCCCTTATGGAACCTTTGCTTATAAACGTATGACTTTTGGCTTATGTAATGCTCCTGGCACGTTCCAAAGGTGCATGATGGCCATATTTTCCGACATGATCGGGAAAACAATGGAGGTTTTCATGGATGACTTCTCGGTCATTGGGGATTCCTTTCAGACATGTCTCTCCCATTTGGACACTATGTTAAAACGGTGTGAAGACACCAATCTTTGTCTAAATTGGGAGAAGAGCCATTTTATGGTCAAAGAGGGCATTGTCCTCGGCCATAAGATTTCCAAAAACGGGATTGAGGTTGACAGAGCCAAAATTGATGTCATTGCTAAATTACCTCATCCCACCTCCATCAAAGGTATTAGGAGTTTTTTGGGTCTTGCCGGATTCTATCGTAGATTTATTCAAGATTTTTCCAAAATCGCCCGGCCTGTGACCCATCTCCTTGAGAAGGATGCTCCTTTCATCTTCTCCCCCGAGTGCATCGAAGCTTTTGAAACATTAAAGAAAAAGCTTACTGAGGCACCGATTCTTGTTGCCCCCGATTGGGACTTGCCATTTGAGCTCATGTGCGATGCAAGTGATTTTGCTATCGGTGCAGTCCTGGGGCAACGCAAAACCAAACACTTTCAGCCTATACACTATGCAAGCAAAACAATGACCGAGGCTCAAACACATTACACCACTACGGAAAAAGAATTATTAGCCGTGGTGTATGCCTTTGAAAAGTTTCGGCCGTATTTGATCTTGACAAAATGCGTAGTGTATACGGATCACTCGGCTCTTAAATACCTCTTTGCAAAACAAGATGCAAAGCCGAGATTGCTTCGTTGGGTTCTCCTCCTACAAGAATTTGATATCATTATACGTGAAAAAAAAAGGAGCTGAGAACCTAGCTGCTGATCATTTGTCCCGATTAGAGAACCCACACCAAGATGTTCTCGAGAAAAAGGAAATAAATGAAACATTTCCTCTCGAGACACTAAATGCGGTTGCTTTTCGTGGAGATTCTACTACCCCATGGTTTGCCGATTTTGCAAATTACCATGCGGGTAACTTTGTTGTGAAAGGGATGTCGTCCCAACAGAAGAATAAGTTCTTCAAAGATGTTAAACATTACTTCTNACGGATCACTCGGCTCTTAAATACCTCTTTGCAAAACAAGATGCAAAGCCGAGATTGCTTCGTTGGGTTCTCCTCCTACAAGAATTTGATATCATTATACGTGATAAAAAAAGGAGCTGAGAACCTAGCTGCTGATCATCTGTCCCGATTAGAGAACCCGCACCAAGATGTTCTCGAGAAAAAGGAAATAAATGAAACATTTCCTCTCGAGACACTAAATGCGGTTGCTTTTCGTGGAGATTCTACTACCCCATGGTTTGCCGATTTTGCAAATTACCATGCGGGTAACTTTGTTGTGAAAGGGACGTCGTCCCAACAGAAGAATAAGTTCTTCAAAGATGTTAAACATTACTTCTGGGACGATCCCTACTTATTCAAAATCTGTGCCGATCAAGTCATCCGGCGGTGTGTTTATGGTCAGGAAGCCACTGAAATTCTCAAGGCTTGCCATGCCGGTCCCACGGGGGGCCACCATAATCCAAACTACACCGCCAAAAAGGTGTTTGATTCCGGTTTCTACTGGCCCACGATTTATAAGGATGCCCAGGAATTGGTCAAATCCTGTGACGCTTGTCAACGTCACGGGAATATTTCACAAAAGAATGAAATGCCACAAAATGCAATTCAAGTCTGTGAATTCTTTGACGTATGGGGCATCGATTTTATGGGGCCATTTCCGTCATCTCATGGAAACAAGTATATACTCGTGGCTGTTGACTATTTGTCAAAATGGGTTGAAGCGAAAGCTTTACCCACAAATGATGCCCGAGTTGTTGTGAAATTTTTAAAAGCTCTTTTTGCTCGATTTGGAACTCCACGTGCTATAATCAGTGATCGTGGTACGCATTTTTGCAATGACAAATTTGATAAAGTCATGCAAAAGTATGGTGTAACTCACCGTCTTTCGACTGCGTACCACCCTCAGACAAGTGGACAAGTTGAAGTTTCCAATCGAGGCATTAAAAGAATTTTGGAAAGAACGGTTGGCGAAAATCGTGCATCATGGTCGGACAAGTTAGATGATGCACTCTGGGCTTTCCGCACAGCTTACAAAACACCCATCGGGTGTACGCCTTACAAGCTTGTGTACGGGAAAGCGTGCCATCTTCCGATCGAGCTTGAGCACAAAGCCTATTAGGCCCTCAAGCATGCCAATTTCGACCTCCAAACTACAGGCAATCATCGGAAAGTTCAAATGAATGAATTGAATGAACTTCATGATCAGGCCTATGAAAACTCTTTAATCTACAAGGAAAAAACAAAGAAGCTCCATGACTCAAAGATCAAAAACCGCGTTTTCAACGTCGGTGATCGAGTCCTTCTTTTTAACTCAATATTAAAGATCTTTTCGGGTAAATTGAAGACCCGTTGGACTGGTCCATTCACTATTGCAAAGGTTTATCCTTATGGCACCGTCGAATTATCTCAAAATGACGGACCAAATTTCAAAGTGAATGGGCATCGGTTGAAGCATTACTTTCGAGAGGACATACCATCCATGGTTGTCCCGGATCTCCAAACTTTCCCCAAGGACAATTGAATTCGGGGATCGAGTCAAGCTAGCGACTCGGTGAACAAAAACATTAGCACAACATATGGGTTTTCACCCATATTTCTGACTTCTTTCTATTTTCTACCACCCAAGTGTGGGGGAGTGGCCGTCCCCCACTGCTGTTTGCAATGTATATATGTATATCTTTACTACATATAATGGAGAAATGGTCAAAGTGGAAAAGTGGAAAAACTGAATTTTCAGTCAATCCCTATTTTGCCCTCCCTTTTCAATGAATGCGTGGTCAATGCCTGGAAAGTATTGATGGTGGGACGAATGGAAAGTATTCATGGTGAGTATATGCCAATCAAATGGAAAAATAGTCGATGAATGGAATTGTGAACTTTCCAAATAGTGTACTTTTAAAAAAATCAATTCGTGTACAGCTAGCTTTCACTTCCCAGTATTACTTCTCTTTACAAATATGCTATCACACCAACTCCTACATACCACCGTTCATTTTCTCTTCTCTCTCTCTAAAATAAAATAAAACCATATGCTCTCACTTCTCTCTACAAACATGCTATCACACACACTATCTCAAACTAACCCCGTTTTTGCCACCACAACAACCATCGACACCACAGCCACCATCGCCAATGATTTACTTGGTGTTTTCGGTTGGTAGTTTTGTCGTTTTGGTGGTTTGGTTGGTGGTTTAGGTTGTGTTGTTGATTGTTGGTGTTTGTTTGTTTTGGTTTTGCTGGGTCGAATTTGTGTTACTCCGTAATTGCCAATATTTGACTGCCAGTTTTGGTGGGTCAATGGGTCATATGTCTATGTTTTTTGGTAGTTAAAACGGGATTTTACTGTCGTTTTTGTTGTTTGTGTATTCGGTGGTTAAACCGATTTCTAGGCGCAGGTTTGAACTCTTTGTGTTTTGTGGTGTTCAAATGAATCTTTTTCGAAAGACGTGGCCAATTAATCACCACATGAGCTCATGCATGTTTTGGATCTGAACCGGGTATGTTTGGATCAGTTATGTTATTGTCGTATGTTTGTTTGTTTGTTTAAGGTTGTTTCAAAGTAGATCATCTTTTTTTTTTCTTTTACATATTAGAAAAACAAAGGCCGAGGCTTTTTTGGTTTTTGAAACATGAGGCCAATGTGAAAAAAAGGCTGATGAAAGGGGTAGTGGTAGTGACGCCGGAATGAGGTGAAACTGGTAGTTTTGAAAGTTGTAGTGGTACCACGGATCTGATATCGGTATTGACTTAATTGAACCAACAAACGCTTAACCTTACACATTTGTTCGGCTATGATGATCAAAAAATTTAACGTGTCATAATTTGGCCGGGGGAAAACCGGATGGTGTCTTTTAATGCAACCGGGTGTTTCCAACCACGATGGAATCTGAGCAAATAACAAGTTCACAACAATAATGGCAGGAACCTGGAAATGTTAAGTTCCTTCTTTTTATTTGTTTTCATAAATCTTGTGATAAACAAGTCTAAAAGCAAAAAGCAAAAAATATATATATAAAACAGATAAAGTATATAAAAACAGTGTTGATAGTATATATTTTTAAAAAATCTGACACATTACATTGACTGTAAAATTTTTGGAAATCCACAAACTCGAAAACCCTCAAGATGTGAATTCAAATTTTAAACTTTCAAATAACCAAAGTGTAAAACTTTGGAAGATATAAAATCATACCATGATTATTACCATCTATATGCGGTTAGATGACTAAAAAGTAAAAACGTAAATATTACCATCTATATGTGGCTAGATGACTAAAAAGTAAAACCAACTATGGTAGAAATATATATAAAAATCTTCGAATATAAACAATGTGGCTAGATGACTAAAAAGTGTAACCAACTATAGTAAGGATATATATAAAAGGCTTCCGAATAGTTCAGATGTACATCATGTAAATTAGACGTAATTTCTAAAAAAAATTATAGTAGACAAATCTAAATTATACACATAACACAAGAACATGCATAACAAACACTAACATATACATACCTAAAACGGGGAAGGAACACGGGTACAACCATTAACTGTAAACCACACCCGCGATAAAAAAAACACTCATAAATTTGAGTTAAATTATCGCATGTTACAACCTTTTGCAATTACATTTTGATATTTTCAGGTTTTATGTTTGAACGTTACACGAAACACTTACCATAATGTCGCAATTATAATTATTTACCGCTAGAAAATTCCGTTACTATGCACGGGTACTCGCCTAGTTTGTTTAAATAAGGGCATCTCAAATGTTGGCACTAAATGTGCTTTTTGTACTAATTTAGTGCCAAAAGGTACAAAAAAAAATCTTCTCAAATGTTGACACTATCTTTAGCACTAATTTAGTGATGTGAATAGTAAAACACTAAATATAGTGCTACACTATATTTGTCACTAATACTATTCATCTTATTTAAACTCAACATATTTGTTAAACATTGATACTTAATTATAAAAACAAAAAAATAAATTATATAAACTATATTGTTGTAAGTCTTTGATCAATACGTTTACAATGAGCCCAATATCAATATATGTTATTTTAACTATTTTTATTTATTTATTGTGTCGACTTGTACTTTATACTACTTAAAAAAGTTTAGTGCTAAAATTTAGTGTTATACATTGGAGGAACTTTTATTTAGTGCAAGAATATGCTATAAAAATTCTCATTTTACACTATTTTAGTGCAAATTTTTAGTGTTAACATTGAAAATGCTCTAATAAACACATATACAAGGAGCCGTAATGATTGATAACATGCTGAATGGTGTTTTATGCGTGGAGGGAGTACACTAATAGAGCATGCAATGTGTTAACACAACAAGTGGGTGAAACTTTCACATTTTTGAGCTAAACCCAAGTTAACTATATCGTGTTCTTGCGTTAAGCCTAACTTTCACCTCCATGTTAAAGCTTTAACGCAACGTTAAGGTGGTATTTTTTTGTGAGTGAAATTTTAACTTCCACACCATCCCCTGAGTTAATTTTAACTCAATTTTTTTTAGCTGAGGTATGATAAAAGTGGGGCCCAAATTGTTGAGTTAAAGTTAAGTGATAATAAGAGGTGTTTTTCTTTTTAGTTAAGGTGAAAAGGTTAAAGCTGGTGTGGCGCTGACGTAGCACTGGGTGAAAGTTTAACTTGTGTAATGATACCTAATTAATGCTCTTATAGATAGTCTTAGATGTGATAAATGATCAAAAGGCTAAAAGATAAGTGTGTGACATCTTATTTTTTTAGAAAATTTAAATCAGTTTAATCAAAAAAAAAAAAAAAAATCATCAATTTTTAAAAAGTTTAAAATTCTTACTTTTCAAATTTTAACTAAAAAATTGAAAATCTCATTTTATCTTTCTTCATCCTTTTCTCTCTTCTCAATTTACAATTTGGTTAATAGCATATAATAGCAACGTACTTTTTCATTTGTTCCATTATCAGATACGAACCAAAAAAATTACCATAATCACCATCCAACTCTTTGCTCCGTTAGTCCTTTTGGCATGTAATAGCAATGTACTTTCCTAGTTGTTTCATTATCATACATTTTGACTAACGATCGTTTGTAATTAACTAAAAAATATGTTTTCTTACGTTTTTATCCGTTTTCTTACGTTTTTATACGTTTTCGCCCGTTTACTTACGTTTTTGTTCGTTTTTAAACGTTCTCGTCCGTTTTATACTTTTTCAAACGTTTTTATACATTTTCGTCCGTTGTTATACGTTTTTCTTATCTTTTCATACGTTTTGTTCGTTTTTAAACGTTTTCGTCCATTTTTATATGTTTTCTTACGCTTTAGTCCGTATTTATACGTTTTTATATATATTTCTTATGTTTTCACATTTTTGTTCATTTTTAAACATTTTCGTCCGTTTTTGTACGTTTTTCTTATGTTTTCATACGTATAAAAACGGATAAAAGCGTAAGAACGTATAAAAACGGATGAAAACGTATAAAAACGGACGAAAACGTATAAAAACATATAAAACCATATGAAAACGTATGAAAACATATTAAACGTATAAAAACGGATGCAAACGTAAGAAAACATATAAAAACGAACGAAAACGTATGAAACGCTTGAAAACATATAATAACGGACGAAACGTTTAAAAACGAACAAAAACATATGAAAACGTAAGAAAAACGTATAAAACCAGATTAAAACATATAAAACAGACAAAAATGTTTAAAAACGGACAAAAACTTAAGAAAACGGGCGAAAAAACGTATAAAAATGGATAGAAACTTATGAAAATGTATTGAAAACATAAGAAAACGTATGAAAACGTAAGAAAAACACATTTTTGAGTTAATTACAAACGGTCGTTATTCAAAAAGGACTAACGGTACAAACAAAAACGTAAAAAACGGGGAAAAACATATTAAAACATATGAAAACGCAAGAAAACATATTAAAACGTAAGAAGACATATTTTTAAGTTAATTACAAACGGTCGTTAGTCAAAATGACTAACGGTGCAAACAAAAACGTATAATAATGAAACAAAATTTTTAAGTTGGATGGGTATTGTGGTATTTTTTTTATTCGTATCTGATAATGGAACAAATGAGAAAGTACGTTGCTATTACATGCTATTAACCCTTTACAATTCAAGTATCTTACTCTAACTCTAATCACTATTGTTAACATCTTCACCTTTCATCCTCACCGTCACCGCCCACCGTCGCAATACAAGGTAATCTTTTTAAAATGAAAAAATATAACTCAATATAAACGGGTTTTCAAAATTCTCAACCTATTCTCTAGAGAATAAAAATCATTCCCTTCTCAAGAAATCTAGAAACGAAAAATAAATAAATAAATAAATAAAATAAAAGGTTTCTATAACTAAACACTATCTAAGTTACTCAATTCTCTCTATTTCACACCCCAAACAAAATTATACACTAATTGCTAATCATTGGATACAAGCTCACATTACATTTTATTATTTAAGTGACATGATTTTTCTTAGTGGTGGATTTTGTTTATATATTTTTTATAAGTTTTTGCTAACCGTAAGTCTATGGGTTGTGGTTAAACCTTATTATTTGTGTAAAAATAGCATTTATTATAGCAAAAAAAGTGTATATCATCTATAGGGTCTTATTTGATAATGTGTAATAGGTTATGGTACACTAGTTAGTTGTTTGTTAATGATGTTAAACTTTTATATGAATTTCATGACCATTTTTATCAGGGGTAAGGTCACGAGATTATGCATGTATTTGGGTATAAATACCTTAACACTCACACAATGTAAGGGTGTGACATCATATGATAGTATAACGAGATCCTTCCTCACTCTCTTTCCCTCTCTCTTTTCTCTCTGTGTGTTCACCTCTCTTTATATCTCTACATTATGCATACCTTACGTAATTATCAGACAGCAATTGATATCAAGAGCAAGTGTATAATAAGAGAAAGTAGTATAGTTGGTGATAGTGAAGAGGTTGTTGGAGACCAAGATGGTGATAGTGAAGAGGTTGTTAGTGACAGAGATGGTGACAGTCAAGAGACTGATAGTGAAGAGGAAGATAGTGACTATATTATTGATAAGGATCACTTGATCAATGAATCTGAAGTTGACATGAAAGAATTTCTTGCAAACATTGACAAAGGGGATGAATGGGTTGGTTGGGATAACGAAAATGTATCTGAAAATGAAGGTGAGCAGAATTTAGCACATGAAATCAATATGGATGATTTTGAAAGTAACATTGATTCAGAAAAGGAGGGAAAAAGAAAGAAAGCATTGAGAAAACTTAGAAGAGAGCATGAGAAAAATAAGAGTGTTGATACCGCTTCTTCTACCCCATTTTTTATTGGTAGATAGTTTGGGGATGAAAAACCATTAAAGATTTGGTATATTCACTGTCTGTGGCCACTAGAACACAACACTATATTTGGAAAAATCACAAGTATAGATTAAGGGTGGTGTGTAGAGGAAAAACATCATTTTTCACTTACCCAACTCTTAATGGGCCAAATGTGTCTAGCCCAACTGCTAAAGGGCCAAATGTGTTAAGTCCAAGCAAGCTTAAGAATATTAAGGGGAAATGGCTAAAAGAAAAAAGTGCAAGTGGATCTGCTAGTGGTGTTAGTAAGGTAGGTAGGCAAAATAATACAAGTAGGTGGGAAGAAAAGGGCATATGAATATGAAGAAATAACTTGCCCATGTGTATGTCACAAATCTTAATCCAAAAACACTGAAGAGGAAACCTGGACAGTAAAAACATTTGATGATGTACGCAACTGTCATCAAAACAAAAAAGTAAATATGCTCACTAATACATTTCTGCCCAAAGACATTGAAGAAACAATTGTTACTAATCCTTATATTCCAATTAGAGCTCTTCAAGATCAGCTGCAAAAAAAAAGTATCAGATGGGTGTTTCTGAAACAAAGATCTATAGAGCAAAGGAAAAAAGCAAGCTTGAAGGTAAAAGGAGATTACACAGAGCAGTATGCACGTTTAAGAGATTATGCCTTCGAGTTGCAAAGTGCAAACCCAAACACCACAACGAAAATTGAAGTTGAAAGGTGTTGTTAGGAACACGTTTTATTATTTAATCAAGTCTCGGTCATTTACAATATGCAATAGGTTGCTTTGTTATTTAGTTATTATGTTTTATGTTTACTAGGCTTATGTAAAAGCCCAAAAGGCCTACAAAGCCCACGTTTTAGCTAGATGGGGAGGAAGGGAGTGTTGCTCTAATCCTTCCCTATAAATAGACATGTTATGTACATATTAATATTGTTGGTTATTTTGATATCTATGTGAAACCTTTGATTATTTATCTTTCATATATCATTAATCATCCATCCTTATTCTCTATCTTATTTCTACTAAACCAATACTTGTGTGTTCATAATATGGTGACCTAATGATAATGTACCCTCCGATCAGGTCGAAGGACCCCCCTTCAAGCCTGCTCGCAACCTACATATCGAAGGCTCTAGATAGCCTCCTAAAATCCTCAATGGCGTATAACTAATCATCTATGATCTAGTTACCAATTGGGAATTCGCCAGTCGTAGGATTAAGCCCTTCGGGGTATCCTCCAATAATCTTAGGATGGAACAATGCTAAGACCAAGTCTTACCCATGTCTCCTATTACTCCTTAGCTTCCCCGCTAAACTAGGAAGAGTGGGGCATTAAGCCCTAGCGGTTACCACAAATCATGGGACGCCCCCATGATCTCCTAAAAACATGCAAACACTCTCCAAGCTTATTTCTTCTCATATAAATAGTCTTGGACGAGTCATAAATCTGGTATGTTAATACAAATAATGTCAAAAACGTCATTTGCATTATTCGGTCTCTACTAGTTTTGATAATCACAAAATACAAACACACATTACGTAAAACTACGAATAACAAGTTTTTGATCGAGAAAACTCATTTATGTCTTCAACATCACTTAAGGTATGTACAAACATCTACCAACTTGTGTATGTGATCAAAGGACTTATTTTTCATCAAAACTTTACATTTTCATGTCACAAAACATTTTTACAAAAGTATTTTTGTATAATTTAAAGAAATGTTTTATTAAAAAAATGGTTTCAAATTTCAAATGCATAACAGCCATATTTCCTGCTCAAAACCGACAAGAATTTTTCACTAGATAAATTTTCACCACGTCAGGACAAAAATGGGAGCGTCTGTCGGGACGGTCCCTTAAATAGTCCGGCGGTCCCTTAGCGATAAAGGACCGTCTGGTATTTACGGGACCGTCCGTCTCTTTCCTGGCGTCTATAAATACAGAACTGTTCTCTTTTAGAAAACTTACCTCTTATGCACTAAAACTTTCTATATTCCCAAATCCTTTCCAAACTATACTCTTTGATCATATTATCGGGTTCTAAGTTGTTTACAAGTGATCACACTCATCATTCCCCTAAAGTGCAAGAGAAGAACATTCGTTGTAATCAAGAGACGAAGTGTTGAAGAAGAGTCTTTCTTATTTCATACCATTGTTGCGGATCCATCACCACTTTTATTCATTGTTTCTTGTAGGTAATAGGACTTGAGTGCAAGTCTTATATTGTGTAAAACCCACTCTTCCATAACACGTGTTAATACAAATATCGCCTAAAAACGTTATTTATATTTTACGATCTTTGCTAAGTTTTGTTAATGACAAAGTATAAACTTTAGTTTTTAGTAAAACATGATTTTAGTTTAAAGTCTTGCATAACTAGACATTTGCTACATTTACATTTCATATAAAACACAACANATGAGCTCATGCATATCTTTTTGTGTTTGAATCGAGCTAGAGGGTGAAGAAAAGAAGAAATTATAAGATATAATAAGCTAAACTAGTAAAGAGTGAATAACAACTTTTTTTTTTATATATATATTTTTTATTTTTTATATGTTTTATTTTTTGTATGAAATAAAGTTTATAAAAGAAAAGTAAAGAAAAGAACTTAAAAGATAAAAAGAAAGAAAGAAGGAAAAAGATGAGATAATAAGCTAGATAAGCCAAAGACAAATAAACTATAAAATAAATAACTTCATTAATAATAAAAGAGTTGCTTATAAAATAAGCACTTAAATAAGCTACAAGAGTTTAATAAAAAGAAGAAAAAGCACTAAAGAAGACTAAAACTAAAAAACTGCAACTGTGTGAAAAATAAAATGTGTGAGGAGAATGTGTATAAAGGCTCGGATCATGTGTATATTTATAGCCAAATGATTGGCTTCTAGGTTCTTCTCATAATGACAGCACACAAAAGCCACGTGTTGGAAGCTGATTGGAGGATCTCGTTACTGCGTCTGCGAGTGTGAGGAGGCTACAAAACTCACGAGTGTGAGGAAGCTACAAAACTCACGCACTTGTAATGAATTATTTATGGAGAGCTGTTGAACACGCGCTTGGCTACTGCTTCTTATCTTTGATTTTGCTTTTCTTCATTGCTAACTTTATCTTTGTCGCATGTGGCATAGGCTAACTTGAATAGCCACATCACGTGGGCTTGCCATATGAATTATACAAGGCAAGAAAAGCAGGGCCATGTGCAAATTTTCTTCTTTTCATTTTTGTTGTATCTCGAGTGCTAGCCAACAAGAAAGAAAATACCCATTTCCATTTGCATTTGCATTTGACCTCTTCTTGTCGCATGTTGAGAAGAATAAACAGCCCATGTGATGATTTATCATCCATTTCATTTCTTAATTTCCAACTTATGAAGTTAACACTTGTATTTTATTTGGGTTACACCTTGGGCTTAACTCTTGAAGATAATTGGGCTATAAATATCATTGGGTCAAGCTTAATAATTCTTCAGCATAATCTTCGGGCTTTAGTTGGGCTTCCACTTAAGTTTGATATATCGTTGAATAAGCTCTAATAAATCTTTAAATTGTCTTTAATTTCTTATAATCTTTAAATTAATCACCATTTGCTCCACATTGCTTCAATAATTTTTGCTCGATGCTCCAAATAAAATTATCGTTGATCCCGATCTTTCATGCTCTTTCCAATCTCGTGCTCGTTTTTGTCTTTTTGGCTTGATTTTTGTCCATTTTTAAAATATCCGTACCTGCACAATCAGAAACACAAAAACACATATATTTGGCATTTATTTATCGGTTTTTGGTCAATTTGGTCGGGTTTTGGTCAAATAAAGGTGTGTGAATTATCACATACCA
>LBNU01026834.1:43714-55095 GCA_014162995.1 Artemisia annua | reverse complement strand
AATGATTAATTGATTATTTATCTTCAATGTAACATGGAAGATCTCAAGGTAAAAAACCTTGAAAAAGCTGCTAAAATTCGTCTAGGGTTTCTCCCTAAAAAGTTTCACACAAGTTCCCCCTTTATAACTAAAAATTATGAGAATATATATAGAAAAACAGATCTGACGGCGTCACGTTATAGCCTTGACGCCGTCACCTCGCCGTGCTTAGGGTTTCTTGATGGCCTTCTTGACGCCGTCCCCCTTTAATCCATTCTGGCTTATCAAGACTTGACGGCGTCACATCCAAGCTTGACGCCGTCAAGGGTACTATTCAGCAGATTTTAGCACTTTGTCGAATTCTTCACTTTTATGCTCCAAAAACATCCAAAATACTTCATTTTCCAGAATTTCTCTTCAAAGTACCTAAAATGACAAAAGGAACGATTTAGGGCAATAATTGATCAAATAAATACGATTTAGGGCTTAAATGACCCCCGAAAAGCAGTACACTTTTCGCCTTATCAAATACCCTTACACTTGAGATTTGCTTGTCCTCAAGCAAATGCGCTTTTATTCTAATCAAAATACAAGTTAGGGGTCATTTAACACTAATATAAAAATAATTACAACAAATAATTGTTCCACTTTAATCATAATAAGCATGGAGATTACATACTAGCACCTCACAAGTAGTGTTTAGATACTCACATCTCTCAGGTATCATAGAATTATATCTCATAAATGAAAATGAACAATATTTCTCACTACCTGTCATAGCAAATAGATTACCAGAGGCTTGGGAAAGGATCGAAAACCTTTTCCACTAGGCGTAAGCACATAAGATAAACTATCAAAGAGGGCTTTACAAAAAGGGTTATAATGATGTGTATGGATATGATAAACACGGTTTTGTGCTAGTCATATAACTCCTATCCATGAGACGCTCATTAAGACCAAAGTTTCACTCCTAAATGTTGTAAAAAAATTTAAATTTGGCACTAAAATTACCCTAACAGGTATTTTTCTCAGTTTTATTACACATCTACCATCAAACAAACAAAAATCAAGCGTAATTGCATTCTCTAAGGTATCGTAATTTACCCCCCCTTACACTTAAGATGAACATTGTCCCCAATGTTCAAATAACAAGATGTAAAAGTAAATAAGGTAAAGAATGAAATCAAATACTCCCCTGATTCGCTCGGTGGATAAAGTGGTAACATGGTTAGATCTTCTTCCAAGAGAATGTAGAAGCTCCAAGATTAAAGCATCGCCAAAAGCTTGATTCCACGTACATCTCCTTGTCCAAAATAACCTGTTAATCCTGAGAAAACAAACACGAAAACCAAAGCATCAAACCGAACAAATACAACTCACAACTAGATGTAATTCCAGACTTAGAAATAAAACAATTAAAGATATAATGCTTGCAAAATGAATGTTTACAGATTACTGGAAGTTTTAATTCCCAAAAATTCTGTAAAACATTGATTGTGACTCGATACAAGCATTTGACTCGAACAAACACTAATATGTAAGCTAATTTAATATTGTGATGATTCATGTTCAATCTTGTTCCTTAAAACAGATTTAGATTTCCCTTACACTTATCTTTTGCAAAATACCTTTATATGTAGTTAAGACGGAGTTAAAAACAAAATAAAGCATTTTCACAATTTAATTTGAAACATGAACCAATAACAATAAAAATAAAACACACATACGGAAATAAAAACAAACAACCAAACAAAAAAAACAAATAAAGCAAATAAAGCTTGGGTTGCCTCCCAATAAGCGCTTGTTTTTGTTCGAGTCACGAGCCTGACTCTACCCTTATTTAACAGAAATAGGGGAGGTTTTCCCTACACTTAGAATTAAGTGCGGGTGGAAGTAGCAATACACACCCTTAGGGTGGAAATATGCCACGTGAGGTGAAGGTGGTGAGTGAATGGCTTCCTTCATCCTAAAACTACCCGGATAATATTGGTTGATGGGTGGGTCGGTTCCTCTTTTGTCTCCTAGATGTAAATCTAAGGATGAAAAGTTGTGTAAAGGTTGAGGTTCCGGTTTATCAACACTAGGAAATTCCCTAGAACTAAGAGTAAGGTTATCATTACAAGTGTTCAAACCTATATCCTCTAGTTGTGTTTGGTTCAAAGGTTCTACCTCCATCGGGATTCCTAAAGTCTCTTCTACTTCTTCCGGGTAAGTCACGGGAGATGTGTGTGCCTCAAATAATGGTAGGACATGTGGGGTACTTTGTGGGCTTGGATTATTCACCTCATCCTCCATTGTATCTAGATTACCTATGTTTTCATCTTGTATTATGGTGGCTCCCAACCATGACATGCACTTAGGTATCTCAACACTAAAATATTCATCCCCAAACAAACTTGTTTCATGATCCTTAAAATTATTTGTTGGGTTGTCAACTCTATAATAATATTGGGCACACTCTTCTATGGCATCCCATGCTTCTTCAGCATTTAATTCCCTAAAGTCCCCATTGGCAAAATCCTCAATGCACATTTGGTCACATCGGTCGACACGATAATAAAAGGTTTGGGTCAGGGATGCTAAAGTGAAACTATGATGAGGGACTATTCGGAGTAAATTTTTAAAACGAGTCCATGCATCATATATGGGTTCATCTCGATATTGTTTGAACATCAAGATGTCATTAGGGTAGAATGGCTTTTGTGGTCGGTGGTATGGTGGATTCGCGTACTCCATAATGGTGAACGGAAGAGTCAATGGAAAGGTTTTTACGAACAAAGACACAAAGAAAAGATAGACTACGGGAAAGCTAATAAAAAGAAAATAAAAATCTCACTAAGATAGGAATTTAATGAGTAGACCTAATAAAAATAAATTTTAACCTAAGCAATAACTACTCCCCGGGCTGCGGCGCCAAAAACTTTGATGCGTGGGATTGCGACCACGCACTAGGGTTTTACTTCTCAAGGGATCTTGAGAAGCTTGCAATCCCCACCAGGCAGTGTACCTGACTGATGTAGTATAGTGTAGTGGCAAGTACCGGGGGATTGATCGTTCTCTAGGGGAATAGTGTCGTTAGGATTGAAAAACTACTCTAATAGGTCTAAGGGTGAGGGAAGATTCTTTTTGTATTTTATTATTTTTAGGAAAGCAAGTAAAATATCGGGTTTTGAAGGAGTGGGCGGAATTAGTTGCTAGTCAAATAACCCAAATAACTACAATGCAAATAAAATAAAATAAACTGAAAGTAAATGTTGTGAAAACTATATGGAGAGAAATGTGTTTACTTAGATTTCCTTACTCCCTAACTATCTTTTACCGATTGATTAGTGTGTATTAATTGCGTGGATGACGGATTGTATTCCTTAATAACGGTCGTGGGGGTGTGTACGGACTTCCCCAACTCTATAAGCTCCTACTTCACTCCTATGTCGAGCCGGCTAAGAAGCTCCTAACATGGGATCACTAGAATTCGCTCATGCATTAAATACAATCAAATAACCTTAGTACACCTTGGTTCATGTTTCTTAAGACGTTCAAGCATGTTACCAATTAGAAATCTGCCAGTTTTCTTAAGCCTAACATCGATAATCATTCATCAAATACAATCAATAACACACCATTCAATCAATAATCAATAGTTAGGTTTCATTAGATCTAAGCAAACACAAAGAAAACCTAGCCTAGCATGTTAAACAAAAGACAAGAACAAGATAGAATCAAACAACACATAGACATATTGAATGATTAATTGATTACTTATCTTCAATGTAACATGGAAGATCTCAAGGTAAAAAACCTTGAAAAAGCTGCTAAAATTCGTCTAGGGTTTCTTCCTAAAAAGTTCCACACAAGTTCCCCCTTTATGACTAAAAATTATGAGAATATATATAGAAAAACAGATCTGACGGCGTCACGTTATAGCCTTGACGCCGTCACCTCGCCGTGCTTAGGGTTTCTTGATGGCCTTCTTGACGTCGTCCCCCTTTAATCCATTCTGGCTTATCAAGACTTGATGGCGTCACATCCAAGCTTGACGCCGTCAAGGGTACTATTCAGCAGATTTTAGCACTTTGTCGAATTCTTCACTTTTATGCTCCAAAAACGTCCAAAATACCTCGTTTTCCAGAATTTCTCTCCAAAGTACCTAAAATGACAAAAGGAACGATTTAGGGCAATAATTGATCACATAAATACGATTTAGGGCTTAAATGACCCACGAAAAACGGTACACTTTTTGCCTTATCAATTGTCGCTGAAGTCGATGCTTCCTTTTTTGAAGTAAGGGGTGAAAATGTTGATATGAGGAATTCCATTGTAGATGCGAGTTTGCTTGTTCTAACGGAGCTTGTTGACGTGCTTCTCCATCCTATACTAATTTGAGAGCCTTAAGCTTCTTGAAGAATCATTGGGTAAGTAAGTATAAAAGTGCAAGTACCACTTGTGCTTTTTCTATCAACTTAATTACCGACATAATTCTAGTTGGCATACACTATGGTTTCTATTCCCGTTCCTTTGGGATACCATAATCCTAGATGTGTAGTACCTTCTGATGTGTCCAAATAATCTCTTCCGAAAGAATTATTTTAGGATCTTCTCTAAGACGAGCACATAGACAAGTACTAAGCATAATGTTGGATCTATTTGTTTTGAGAACAAGTAAACTTCCAAGCATTTCTCTATGTTTAGTTTTATCTACGGATTCACTAATCTCATTCTTGATAAGTCATATAACACTTAATCATTGTGTACTTGTGAATAACTAGGAATGTCTTTGGGTGATTATTCCTTGCTTTTGGAGCTTGCTTATGTTATCAAAAAGTCTTTCATAGATTATCACTACATCCTCTTTGTCTATTTTGAAAGATCTATTTTGTTTCAATTGTTGTTTAACTCTTTGGTAGAGAAACTAATGTCTAAAAACTATTTTTATCAAAATTATTTTAATCACAACTATGACCCATGACTCAAGTTTTATGACTTTGTCTATATTACTTGATTTAATGTTTGACACAAGATGAAAGATGTTGTTTACACTTTGAACTTTTGTCCTTAATGTTATAACACTAGTTAGTGTATGACTTTTGGATTTTTAGACATCTATATTTTCTCTTTTTAATAGTTCATCTTCCTTGTTATTTTTCTTAACTTACTTGTCTTATCACCGTTCGACTTTCAACTAGGTCATCGTCTACCAAAGATGATATCTTAGAAGGAGGTGGTCTTTCGTCAAATGTTAAATTCAACAACTCCTCGACTCTTTAGGTTTCTTTATTTAAAACACTATGAGTGTAAATGTCCAAGAGATACAACATCATAAGACTATGGGTCTACATTTGATGTGCAAATCCTAGATGTTTATAAATCATTTTCTCCCAATCATCCTAATGTATCCTAATGTGATTTATTTTCCTTTGTGTGTCTTATATGAAATTTTATTAAAAGAGTGGTTGAATTAAGACACGATTGAAAATATAAGGTATAGTGTTAAAAGATGTTGTATTACAAACATTTGTGAAATGTTTTGGTTTACTAGATTTGCAAGCATCACAAAAGTGTTGGTTGTCTTATCACTTAGGAGATTCTTAGTTAGCTCACTTGTAGACAAGAATTAAGTGAGACTCACTCAAGAGTTTCTCATGTCTATTCCCGAAAGTTTAAAGAGCTGAAGCACCTTATATCTCCTATTCATTGTAACGTAGAAATCCTTTGATCATAGAGAATCTAATCTACGTTATAACTAACTAAAGACAGAACAACAAAGAGTATGCACAACTAATACTACACACGATAAATCTTAATGATAACAACAAAAGACAATAAAAGGTAAGTTGAAATAATGCGTACCTTTTAAGTTCCATAGAAAGGTTATCAAGAAGATAATCATTAAGCGTTTTATCTTGACTTGAAGGAAAGCTTGGAAACTCAATTACTCATGAATCCAAGGAGGTCAGATAAACATATAAAAGCATAAAATATGATATCCTTAAATCACAAGCTTCTATTAGAGAATGAGTTACTTCTAAATATCTCTTCTAGGCTCAACAAACTTTACTTGCTTTTTACTTGTTGATGGTGCATTTGAGTTAAATCCTAAACCGGTTTTATCTCTAAATGACTTTTGACTTTTTAACAATCTTTCAAGAGATTTTGAACTTTCTTCAAACTTAGCCAACATTTTTCCTTTTTCATTTTGTCTTTTAATTTCATGTTTGTAATCTAGACATATTTTGCATCCTAGATCAATTTCAACATTACTTTCAAGTCTAGACATTTTATCTTCTAACATTATCTCTTTTTCAAGATTATTCACAAGAGATTTTGAATGTTCATTGTTAAAGATAGTTTTTAGGTCCATGTTGCATAAAAGTTTAGACTCATTTTCTAGTTTAGAAAACTCTAGGATAAATGTGTCAAAGCAAAAGTGTTTGGTTTCAAATTGTACCTTGCTTGATGTTTTATCTAATTGAGAATCACAAACCGGATAGTTGGCTTCATCTTCATCCGTGTCATTCCATGAATCGTAAGCAAGTCCTCTTTGAGCTTGACACAAGCAATCATCTTCACTTATACCTTCATTTAAAACATTTACACTAGTAGCACATGTATTTGCTTCAACTAAGTGTCTATCTATTAAATTTTCTAAGACTTCTAACTCATGTGTGAGATCAAATTGATCATCTTTGACTTGACATATTTCTTGATGAAAGTTAATTATATTTTTCCAAATATCATTAGCCGTTTGACAAAAATACACTCTTTCATATTCAATCCTCGGTAAAGCTTTATAGATCAGTATCTTAACTTTAGTGTTTTTATCAAACTTAAGATAATCATCTTGATTTTCAAAACTTGTTTTTGTTGGTTTGAAATCACCAATAGAAATAATGTGCCAAAGATCTTGATCAATTGATCTCACATAGTTTTCAAATTTACTTTTCCATTCAAGGAAGTTTTCTTTTTCAAATAGCGGTGGCCTTTGAATAGATTGCCTTTCTTTGAGATTTTCAAAATCCATGGATCGATCCAAGTTTTAAAATACAATATATTTTAAAGATCTTGAGTAACGTAGCTCTTGATGCCAATTGTGGAAAACTAGAAGGGGGGTTGAATAGTTTACCGCTTTTTAACTTGTTAATCTTTGAAAAGCTTTACGTGTAATTAACGATTTTAATTAATTAGCAATAATTAATAAGCGAATATAAAGAAAGAAACGATCAAACCACAACATGATTGTTTATCGTGGTTCGGCTACAAGGACTCTTTTTCCTTGCCCTACATCCATGCCCCGAGTTTCCAACTCGAGAGTTTCAAGCACTAGTCAACAAGCTCCTTTCACCGGTGGAGAAACCTTTACAATCGTCGCTTACACTTTATCCGGTACAAAGCTAGATACCGGGTCCTAGTTCAAGGTAGAACCAACCTAACGTCGCCTATCCACTATTTCCGATACTAAGCTAGATGTCGAGTTCTTTTACAAGGGTACAACCACTCCCGTCACACTATGTATCTTAAGACCTAAAATACTAACCGATCACTCTTGAATATACACAATCAAATGAAGTATAAACTATACTAAGTTTATACGAAGCTAAGCCAACAAGTCTTGCAACGTTGAGTTGAATACTTGTAACTTCTTGGATGAACTTGTGAACTTCCTTTCTACATAAGACAATCACACAAGTAAGTAGCTACTGAGTTAGATGAGAGTATATGTGTAATATATGACTTTAAGAGATAAGGGATTTCTTGCAAGTGGTTTGGTATTTATACCCAAACAAACCAGCAGCCTGGCGGATACGGCGGAACCAAAGAACGGATTTCGCCCGTATACCCCCAGGGTTCCGCCAGGTCTGACAGTCAAAGCTTACAAGAAATCTTTCCATATCTAGGCATCTAGCAATGTCACATCAAGTTACTTCTAGTCAAACACACAATGAATGAAGTTGGAATCCTTTCAAAGTGTGTAAGAAGTCCTATGGAGAGTCAAACACTCAACCTTTCCATAAATGCATATGATGTGATGTTTATACTTTCTATATTAAGAAATATAACAATGTTATGTTTAATNCAAGTTACTTCTAGTCAAACACACAATGAATGAAGTTGGAATCCTTTCAAAGTGTGTAAGAAGTCCTATGGAGAGTCAAACACTCAACCTTTCCATAAATGCATATGATGTGATGTTTATACTTTCTATATTAAGAAATATAACAATGTTATGTTTAATATGAAGTATAACGTTTAGTTATATAAGACTTTAAAACTAAAAATGATGTTTTACTATAAACTAAAGTTTACACTTTGTCGTTAATAAAACTTAGTAAAGATCGTAAAATATAAATAACATTTTTAGGCGATATTTGTATTAACACATGTCCATGATGACATGAAAGCCTGTGTGGGTTTTATGTACATAAACTCCCATCAGATCACAAAGTATATAAAGATGTGGTGGTAACTAGTTCATGTGTATACATTAGATCACAAAGTATATTAAGAGTACCCTCACTCAAATTTAGTTTATTTAAAGTGTTTTAACTTGATTGGGAATCAAGTTTTTTTTATACCAATAAACTAATTTTGCATATTCAACTCGATATTCTTTTGCCCGCTTCACCAATTAGATATGGGTTTAGCTAGATGAATCAAACATAATAGATATGAATATAGATATGGATCATGAAATAATAAATTAATATAGGTAAGGATACGACTTCTACTGACCCGTATGGGATCAACCATCGTCTTATACGTGTGATCGTTGCTCCTACCTCTATAGTTTTATGGTGTTTTTCAAGACAAAATACACTATGATTAACAAGCCCATAGTTGTACTCATTTTGTTTATAATCTTCCCATGTCAGTATTTAAATCTATAATGCATGTTGAAAATTCACCAAATTGTAATTACTAAACTACCTATATGTTGAAATTAAACTTAAAAAGATTCATTAAATGGTTTCCTAAGTTAACACATCTACTACTAATTCATTTAATATACATAACCATAGAGGGATGGTGAATGCATTTTTTCGACTTATTTTAAGTTTAAGTAGATTAAATGTCAACATTGCATGCAAGGGTGTGAACAAATAAATAATATAAATCGTAAGTAAAAAGTTAAAGGAAGAGAGACAAACACAATGATTTATACTAGTTCGAGATGAGGGGTTTAGATCATCCGTACGTCTAGTTTCGAATCCATGCAATTGCACCTATATTATTCACTAGTACCAAATTCTCGTGGTGTATAAATCGTGCACCTTAGCTTTTAACGATCTACACCTAGACCCAATCTAACACCTACGGAATCCGCACCTGGAACTACAAACAAAGACCTTGCGAACTCTTAAACCGATTACAACGACTTCTACCAAAGAAGTACCAAACCTCAAGGTTGACCGCACCATGTACACGACTATTACACCCTTACTTGTCACACCCGGAGTAACACTTTCACACTTGCTTCTCCGCACCCCGAGGTAATACTTGACACTTAGTTACAAATGAATATGTGAGACTAGAAGAATACATGGTAAGAAGATGAAGACGCGACCTAGACACAACACACCATAATGGATTAGGTTTTTGTGTTTTCTTATATTGCCAAGAAGTTTACTTTCAATAGATGATAGAAAAATGTTAAAAAAAAGAGAAGGATTGAAGGACTTAGAGAGATATATAAGAGAGGAATAAGAGGGGAGATATATTTGGCAAGAGATGAAGTGTTAGCATGGCAAAAGAGTATCGTTTATAGGCAATAAATCAAGACGACACATGACGCGAAGCTCTCGCGTGCTGGCTCACGTGACTAGCACGTTAGGGCTGTTTTATATCTTGCCAAATAATTAGTCGTTGCCTCTTGCTAAACCACCATGTGCACTTCACTTTTAACCTTCCTAGGGGTATTTCGAAGGCCTGAGAAGGTTTAGGTTAAACTAATTCATTAGCCATGGTTAATTAAGGTTCAAATAAGCCTTGGCCAGAGAAAAAGGATGGAAGCATCTGATGCGTGGTTTTGTGACCTTACAACAGGTTTTACCTCTCGAGGGATCTCAAGAGGCTTACAACCCCACAAGGCAGTGTACCTGACCGATGTAGTATAGGATAGTGGTAAGTACGGGGGATTAATCGTTCTCTCACAGGGAATAGTGTTCGTTAGGATAGAAAAGCTAATCTAATAGGTCTAAGTGGGAAAACATGCATTTATTCGGACGTTGAGGGCATTGAAAAGTGAAGAAAACGACAAAGGCGTCAAAAGATTGAAGATTTACAACCGGACGCGCGTCAGAAGTTCACAACGCGCGGTGGTGGACGCGGGTCAAGAAAGCGGGGCTGGGAGCAAAGAGAGGGAAGCGACGCGAAGTGATTCGAAATGACCTGTCTTATATATATCACCTTGAATATTGCCGTTCATTACTCAAATGATAGGATATAAAAGAATTCATCATCATGCCTAACTCAAGAGAGATTGTGATGATTGTCTATTCAAAGATAAAGGTTGACCGGGCCCTCAGAAGGAGTGTTATATGTATATTCCTAACTTGTTTTTTGATGTGTATGTCAACTTGTATTCTAATTTAAGGAGTTGCTTATTACGAGAACGCAAGTCAGTAAAGGGCGATCATATATATGCCATGACCGAGGAAATCTAATGGCGGCGGAGCTGACGGGCGTCAGCCAATTATAAACCTTGACGCCGTTCAGATTGGCTTTAACTCTTAAACTTAACACGGGGCATAAAGAATTATAATATAGATCAGTATTACTAAAGTTTTCATCATAAGTTGGAAACACTTGTGGGTGAGAACTTTTTTAGGTACATCTAATCTCTCTACTAAGTCGGCATTATGTCTGTGAAATCGTTTATGACGCGAGGTTTTCCAACCGCGTTGATGTGATGAAACCTATAGTGCTTTGTATAAAATTTCACAAAAGATTAAGCCATGCCCACTTTATCTATATGTCTTCTTATCATTGAACATGTACATTATAGTAAAGTGTTCCGTCCTATCTATCTTGCTGTCTTTCATATTTAAATATTGATGTAGCTAAATTTCATTCTTTTTATGTCGATACTGTATAAGAATCTAAGATGTATATTTAGCGTGCGACTTAATTTTAAGTTAATGTATGCAGTTAGATTGGATGTGTGTTTTGTGCTTTATTTTGTCGAATATCATAGATTGTTTCATCCGATGTTTAGGCTCAAGAAAGATAACTGTCCAACCTATTCCTTTTTTATATTAAGGTTAACGTTTGCTATTTTTTTTGAGATCGTACATTTTTTGGGAAAAATCATATGATATTTTCGAGCTGTACTACAATCTTCTTAGGTATTTAATTTAGTTGAATTTCTATACATCCTATCGAGCCACTGTTTAATCTCTTCTCTTTTT
>LBNU01026834.1:22332-43703 GCA_014162995.1 Artemisia annua | reverse complement strand
AGAATTCCTCTCAAAAGTACCTAAAATGACAAAAGGAACGATTTAGGGCAATATTTGATCACATTTATACGAATTAGGGCTTAAATGACCCCCTAAAAGCGTAACACTTTTCGTCTCATCAGCATCCTATTGTCCACATGGAATGAGAGAAAGGTGGACAATGCTTTGCAATATGTAGAGAAAAATATGGTCCATAACATGCAAAGGAGATTCTTATTTTGAAACTCAAAAATTTCAAATTAAAATGTTGTTAGTTAGTTCCACAACTAACTTGTTAACTAATTACATTAATACAAGTAAGTTAAATACATTGCATATTTAGTAAATCATTGACCTACAAAAGGAAAGTGCATTTAGGTAAGTACTTAAAGTGAGCTTAACTTATTTGTTCAAAAAAGGATTAGACCCATTTGGTAATTAGTTAAGTCATAAGTAAGATTATACCCATTTGTTTATTTTCATTTTACCATTTTATGGAAACATAAACCTTCAACCGTTTAGCTTGTTTTGTAAAATGATTTGAGTATGATTTTATAAAAGGCTTTGAGTTGGTTTTTAAAAAATGTTTTGAGGCTTTGAGTTTGGTTTTATAAAATGTTTTGAGTTGGGTTTTATAATCCGAGACTAGATATTTTGACATGATTTCTCTAAGTCATAATCCACTTGCGACATTATTAAACGTCTTAAATATCATGCACACACCTGTATTGAAAGATCAAACTTTGTTGGTATGAGGAACGACGAATTTGAAAAACTGAGCATGCGAAAACAAAATCTGGCACGTTGGTCTTGGCTTGCTGGCATGCGAGCCAAGCGTGCTGGAGCCTATTTTCGTGTGCTTTTGGTTTTTTACCTATCCCCAACGATTTAAATGTCTCATAATATATATTTATCATCACTAAAACACAAATAAGAGATATGTGCAATATTTGCACCAACATTTTTCTTTTTTACTCAAAAATTAATTCATCACTTAATCAAAATTTGTTTCTACAATAACCTATATTATATTCCTAACTTGTTTGATGTGTATGTCAATGTATTCTTTTAAGCTTATACGAAATACATATTATGCATGACTCTTAATTAAACACGGCAAAGAATTAAATGACGTAATAGTAACACTTTGTTTATCTTTCTTGTAGTTTGAAATGAGACCAGGGGGAGATGAAAATTTGAATCCAAACACAACTTATGTTTCTTTTGACAGAAATAAAAGTGCCCTTAATATGTTTATTCAATGAAAGTTTTGTGCGACAATTTTGTGAATGTAACAATTCTCTTATTCAATATCATATTATTATAATATTTTTAGTAAATTAATTTGTACACTATTCTTTTTTATTGGACACATCATTTTATGTTTTGCACGATTGTACCATATTAACATCCTACTTTAAATCACCTCCCATTTTTATACTACATTTAAATTATTCATATTGCATGTATCAATTAAACATGCAAAAAAACACAAAGAGCAAAATAGAGATTGTTATGTAAAACACAAAGAGAATAAAAAATGGAGAAGTCTCTCTGTACGTTGTGAATAATGATAATGATGTGATTACTTTATAAATAGGATACAAATGATACCAATGATGTTGAAGGTTTAATGAAGCTTGCTATAAGAAATATGGAAGATACCCCTGAATAGACGAAACAATTGAATTATATTTTACAAAGTACATCTCATTTTACAATGACATTTTTGTTTTGATATATATGTTTGTAAAATGACACTTATGTTAATGTCATAACAATGTTGTAACATTTTCACATAACATTTAATCATAAATAAACTAAACTGCAGGATACCCGTCGTTGCGTGAATACTTAGCTAGTACTTTAAAAATACACAAACAAAAGTATAACCACTTTATATATTTATGTTAGGTATAATTACAAGTGTTGGGACATATGAAGGAAGAAAAAGACATACATACGTGTTTACATCAATCCACCATGAAAATTTAATAATTTCGTATGTTTTAAGCCCACTCGAGTTTAGGTAATCATTCTAATTATCTTAATCACCTAATTAAATAATCAATCATCCTACCCATCTATAATATATAATCATGACCAAAAAAAACAAAAAAAAAACATGGAATGGTTTAGTGTGCATATTCCTATGATTGAGCGATATTGTTTAAGAACAATCTTATATAACCGTGTCATTTTTTGTGTAGCAACAAACAATTTCACAACCCACTCGGCACCTAATGAGTATTGCAAAGACTTGGATTAAATTTAATATTTTTTTATAAAAAAAGTAAAAATAAATAAATAAAATCTCAAAATATTATAGGTTCATTCATATAATTTCTTTTAATAAAAGTAGCACATTTTATTATGTTGTATTAATTATATGAATATGGTGTATTAACTAAGAGAAGGAATATATGGATATGTTGTATTAAAATCACCCTTAATACAAGGACATCAATTTTGAAGTGAATTTATTTAGGGGTTGGCAACACTCCCCTTACCTAAAATCCCTTCACTCACTTATAACCAATCCCCTTATGCCACATTATTCTCCCACTTTTTCCCTCACTCACTCATTTTTTGTTGCCATCACACCACTCACCCTTCACTCACCCATTTAAGCTCCAACGGTCCAATTTTCAGCTTTCCAACGTTCGTTTTTTTTTCCTCGTGCGGTAAACTTCCTGCAAAACAACCTCCCCGTGCGGTACCGATGGAACGGCGGCGGTGTTCCCGCACGGGAACCACCCCGTACCGTGCCTCCCCGCTTGTGTTGCCAACCCCCTTAGTTGAGGCATCTTGATTGAGTTTTAAAAATGGTAACGCGTTATGCACTTAAACTTTAAAAAAACTTAATTAATACTATTTGATAAAGAACACACATTAATTAATTCATATCAATTAAATCAAATGAGAATTTTCTTTTTGAACAATATCAAATGGGAATTCGACGGAGGGAAAACACAAACGATGGAGGGAAAGCACAAAAAAAAGGCGCGTATGTTGGTAAATGGGTCCATTTGAGAAATATAAAAGGGACCCAATGCATGAGATTTAGTGGTGCCTATTTTGCATCATTGTGACATTTCTTTTGACTCATTCCACCTGTCTTTGTTTTGCAATATATTTTCATACCACTTTTATGATATTATGTCGAAATTGGTTGGCCAACCATTCCACCTTCTCAATAAAAAACCATATGAGAAGTATTTTAGGCGGTAGCTTATGCATGTTAATTCATCAAAGAGCATGGCTGATTTTGGGTTTTCGGATGTGTGGGCGTGCTGAATAAAGTATACCCTTTGTAAACAAACAACACACTATCTTTTAAAGGTTTGGAACTTAATCAAGTCCGACGACTCATCTCCACACCGATTTTTATTTAGTAAATAAAACATACGAGGAGATGAACTTCGAAAACAAGATCAACATATATCACCTAAAATGATGTCATCGTGCGTTTCGTGAAACTAAAACATCAATTGCCTTGTCAAAGTTTGCATTACTAAGATGTTTTCAATGATTTATTATTTCGCTTGCTAATTGACTACTTAGATTTTCATTGCCTATAATATTTTCATTATTTTCATACGTTAACCTCTCATCATTTTTTTTAAAAAAAATTATTGTTTATAGAATTTTTTCCTCAATGCTAATGGTGTGTTTAGTTGGTGAAAAATTCTCCATTTTTCTGGGAAATTTTTCATTAGAAACTGAAAAAATAGAAAATCCGTTTAGTCATACATTTAGCTCTTTACTCTTTCCTATATTTTTCCTTATTTTCTTTTACATCCCCTTGCATTTTCCAATTTTCTGAAAAATATCACCTAAACGCAATCTCTAATTTTATAGCACGTTTCTAGGGATAAAAAGTCTTCCATATTTCTAAAGAAATTGAAATAGAAAATTAAAGAAATTTTTCCGCAACTAAACGCACCCTACTTTCCCATTATCTTCTTCAACATCACTAATTATTATTTTTTTCTTTCTAAAACAAACTTATCCAAAGAACCGTGTTAAATTCGCTCGGATTCTTGTTAAATTTCTTTTCGTTTCACATTTTGGACTCCTAAAGTTTGTGAACGACTCAACATGATAATCAATAGTATAAATTATATAATATTTTACTAAAGCAAAAACATAATAAAAATAAAAGAAAATAAACAAATAAACAAATATGAAACACGATCACCTGATCAAATTGTTAAATATAATGTGAGAATTTTCCCCAACCAAATTGTTGTTGGTTCAAGTCCTGCTTAGGATGTTGGGATATTTATTTGTTGTGTATATAATATGAGATAGTTGGCTTTTTAAAAAAGATAAAAAATGTTAAATTGATGAAGATAATAAAAGATGGTTGATTAATTCGTGTAATGCCTTAGTCTTTTTCAATTCGACTCTTACTTTCCATGATCACAAATCACAAACTGCCATCATCATCATCATATATAACGATGTTTCAAACGGTCGAAATGTCGTATCTACTCGTATGTTTGTATGCCTATTCTTTGAACTTACAATTGTCTAACACACACATAGGTTTTTTAGTTTCTCATAGTCTAAAGTGGGCTTATATTTATTTAGGCCGCTGCTCATGTGGCCCATAACCAAATCCGGGCCTGTCAAAGAGGAGTTTGATATGTTTTAATAATTTAATTTACATAGGTAATCCGTAATAGATACTTTGCTAAAAAGAATATATCAACTTTTACACCTTTTGATTGTGTGTAACGTACCAATACGTTAGAAAATGTTAAACCTTTCTAGTGATCCTTCTAATTATCTTTCTAATCAACCCTCAAGTGGACATTGTACACTAGGCAAAAAACAATATGAGGTTAACCATGGGCGGAGCCAGGATTTGTAGTTAAAAGGGGCCGAAGTTCATTATACTATTATAGAACCCAAAAAATAAAAGTGTAAATAAAATGGTTTCCAACTTTAGTTTATACAAATAAACCATCACAAAAACTTACGAATGCATTATTAAACGTAATTTTTTTTCTAACATATTTAGTGCATAAAAAGTTTAGTAAACTCAAAATAATTTTTTTTTTATTTTTATTTTTATTTTTTTTTTAATTATTTTTTTTAGTATATAGCTAGGGGAGAGCAACAAAGCCGAAACTATAGGGGAGAGCGACAAAGCCGAAACTATCTAGAATTTCTTGATTTAGGTTTTGGGTGTTCAAAAAATATCTGTATTCGGATATCCGAAAACTTAATCATAATTTACTAAAAAGATGAGTTTATGAAAGGACAGTTTTGGAACTCATATAAAAGTTTTCAAAAAATTATAGATATTTGGATATTCAGATATACAAAACTATTATATGAAATTTCGGATATCCGAATTAAAAAAAATAACAAAAAAATAAAATAAAAATAAAATTATGTCTAACATAAACAAATCATTGCAAATTTCGGATATCCCAAATTTGTTAACAAGTCCCTTAAATTTTTTAAATTAACAACAAAAAAAAATTGTCAAAAATGTCTCATTTCATATTTTCGCTTCAATGGTTACTTAGATAGGAGATATTTCATGTCAGTTGTTTTCTTTTTCTTTCATTATAGAAAAGTCGCTAGTTGAAAGAGGCTTGTAGTGTATTAAACATTAAATTATGAGCTAAACAATGGTATCTTAATATAATTATTAGGCTTATTGGAAGGGGCCTAGCACCCGCTAGCCACCCCTCCCTCCGCCCCTGAGGTTAACTTTCGTACTTCAATTGACTATTGTCTGAGTGTTTATTAAAGAGAACGGTTTAGAAGATATACCACGACTCTTATCATTGATAACTAAAATAATATAACTATAAACCAATATCATTGATTCAAATGCTGAATTCTCCCACTCAACTTCTAAGTCATTTCATACAATAAATCACAAATATCCACTGTTTCTCCCATTTAAGTGGGAGAATGAGGTGTTTGAAGCATCCGTCGTATCCGTGATTTAACAACTATAATTTAAATGATACACGTTTTTATTGAACATGTAGAACACTAATAATATAACATATATGGTTCTTTGTGGTTATGGATCGAATTAATAAGAAAGAAAGAAAGAAGAAGATGAAAGTTTAGAGAGAGAAAGAGAGAGAGAGAGTGGAACCTTAGAGAGAGAGAGAAACAAAAAAAAAAAGAAATAAAATTAGAGAAGGTTTACCCTCTCAAAGGATGAAGAAGGTATTTATATGTACATGAGTTTTTGCCACTTGGGCTGCGGATCAGGCATACAGTGGGTAAAGAACCGTCCTTCTTCCGCGAATACTAACTATTTCTAATCTACGTTCTACTAACTATTATAAATACTACGAGCTAAACAATGCTTAATCATATCTGGGGTGACCGAATCTTTCTTATGCAAAATCATATTCCTAACAATCTCCCCCTAAGGGAGGTCACCCCGAAATTAAATCTTGAATTCTTGCATTGAGATCTTTGTAGATTCTTTTGTAGCTCGTAGTTGTTGATTCTTCATTGATAAACGACTCAAGATGACTTCCTTGATGTATAGGATGATCTTTGACTTTGCTCTTTTGCTCATCATTCAAATAATTAGCTTCAAGTCACCTTTAAGTGGAAGTGTCTCTTTGTGATGTTGTGATTATCTTTGTGTTGTCATGCTCACACTTTTCTGGATCATGATCTTCTGTATCAGAGTTGTGGAAGCATAGTTGAAGCCAATTCCATGATCATAATATCTTTAGATTTGATGTTGAAGTGTAAGCATGAGATGATGAATCAGCATCTTTTCAGCAATCGGCATCAATCGTCAACTTCTTTGTCTCTGGTGTGATTACGCCTTTCCAACATGCCCATACATCTTTGTTGAGTAGATCTTCCCGGTTGAACAGTTCTGACGTCTCCTTTTAGATGTTGGTATGAGCATGTGGAACTAGAGTGATGGTGGTGAACATGGTAAGTTTGGTATGTTGAGCTGCATAAAACTTGGTTAGTAATAAACATACCGGCACTTACAAGTTCGGACTTCGAGATCGTCAACAGCATAGTGTGAAGACTTTCTCTAATCCTTACCAAGGCCGTTCCTAATCGGATGCCCCCGAAAGGGCTTTCACTGACATACCGAAGTACACCAACGATTAGGTGAGTCGCTGGAGATCACCCCACGACTGTAGACCTTTTGGAACACCACCGTACACACTAAGCGTAACCCACAAGAGATTACCGAAGTGACCTGCTGTCAGGGCTGTTTGATGTTGACCCTGGCAGGAGTTTCCACTCAATCACTGGGAAATACTTATGTATATTCCCTCATAAGTGTTCTTGGCAGATTGCTAAGATCTGCGTAGGACTCAAAATATTACAACTGGTGTCCTTAATGTTGAACAACCAGTGTAGAAGTATCAAGTGTTCCTATGAGATCTTTTGATGCATCTCTTGGCTCTAGACTCGATAAGTGCACATTGGTTATCCTATTCGGAGACTAGGGAGGGGTCTCCTGTTTCAATATCAACTAGCTCTAAGAGACTAGTCGATAGTTTACACCGGTTCCCCGTGAGAATGAAACAAGCTCTTTTAAGAGAACTTGAGTGGCTGGGAGGTTTAGTGCAGTGCGTCACTGGGTCCATGACGTCTTTATCTTCAATACCGATGTTACCTTGGTAACAATCAGTAGCATATGAATTGAACCCGGTTTCTGCCCTAAGGTTGAATAATTGGAGGGCTATTTCTTTTCACCCTTTCTCATTTCATTTCTTTTTAATTCTTCAACCCCTTCAGTGCTTACCGAGACTTCATTACTAGAACCTTGTTGGGTTTGTTCCAGTCCTAGATCAATCTCAGTCGGCACTCTTCCCTTTCTCACTTTTCTCATTTTTTTTTCAATCATTCCTAAGGACTTCTAATCTATCTATTGGATTGTCCCTGGGAAGATCCCTCCGGTTCTGGTGGATCATGGGAACATATACCTAACCTTACCATCCTTATAACTCCATGCATTAAATTAAAGTGGTCGGTCTTTTGGTATCTTTCCACAATCCCCATATAACCAAATCATTGAAAGTTCTCTCAAAGTGTTTATGATTAAGAAACTCGTTTTGTTAACACTTTGAGAGTTTTAACATTTTTCAAATGCTCCCCCTTAACATGTGCTCATAGGTTAAAGATAGAAATTTGCACATGTCGGGGTGAGTTGCATTTATTTGAATTGATCTACACTTAATAGACATATACCCTAGGGACACGTTTACGTTGCTTAGTTAAAGGGATCCATTATCAGCTTTTAGGTGATAACTAGCCCTAATAGCTAACTTGAAGTTGTTAACATTCCTTAAAATGGAAGTTAGATCCGTCAAAGTATACATCTAAGAAGTGTTTCTCGAAACGGTACTTTCTACTTAGACCAGTCCTCTTCGAGACACGTTTACATCACTGGTTAGACCAGCTTGAAATTATTACCCGGCCAGGACTAGTCTTTTCGATTCACGACTTTTCATGTTTCGTCAATTCATGAGTCAAATTCTGAGTCATAATCAATTCACGGTTTCTACTTGGATTTGTAAAAACCCGCGAAAGACTCTTAGCCACTTGCTCCCCCTCAATATGTGCACATTGATTGAATCAATTTTGAAAAACTTTGGCACATACGGGTGAGCTTGCAAAAGAGATCATTTATTCATCATTTTAAATCACTTGCTCCCCCTCAATATGTGCTTTGTTCATACTCCAAAATCTTTTAAAATTTTAGCACATAAGGGAGCGATCTTTTGAGTCCAAAACATCTTTATAAGTCCAAAAACATCACATTTAATCACTTGCTCCCCCTTAATATGTGCTTTGATTAAAATCCAAAATCTTTAACATTTTAGCACATAAGGGAGCGTTCTCGATAGTCCACAAACATTCTTTATGAGTCCAAAAACATCACTTTTAAATCAGTTTTTATATTTAAATCACATTCTCTCCCCCGATCATAAAATTTCAAATCTTTTGAGATTTTGTGATCCCAATTGATTTAAATGATTTTCGAAGAAACTTTGGAGAGAAATGTGACAAAAGTTTAAACGTTTACTGATTTTGAGACACTTTTTGAATTTCACTGCTTCTGGTGCACAAAGTTTTTAAAGGTGCAGAAATTTTGAGCAAATACGCTCCCCCTCAATTAATGACCCGTTTTCAATTTAACGTTTTAGTAGTCATTAAGTTAAGCGGTAAGGTATTTGAGAAAATTTAAGTCTGATAGCCACCTTGTAAACCACAAAATCTCTCCTGAAGAATTTTAGAAGAAAGAGATTTTGGGATGAAAGAAGACTTCTCTTCTTTTTCTAGAAAGGTTGCACTGAAGCGTACAACATTTCGGAGGATCCGCACACAGTGAAAAGTAATCCATGCCCGGATGAAATTCATCCGTTGTTAGGAACAATCGTCTTAATGGTGTCAAAATTGGTGACGCGTTTTCCTCATTTTTGAAAACCGGGTTGCTATCTGAAGTAATAGCAAACCATAATTTTAAGAACGGGTTACAGTCTGAAGTATCTGCAAGCCATAATTTTGAAGCGCGGGTTACAGCCTGAAATGACTGTAAGCCATATTGAAAGAATTTTTTTGAGAAACGACATATTTTAGAAAACATTATTTTAAAAAATAGAAGAACTCTCGCTCAAGCATATGTATGAATCCGTGCCATTATTGAATGACATTTCTAGAAACGTACATAATATTGATTATACGAGAGACATGTCGCGGGAAGAATATTTTTGGTATTTTAATTTTATGATTTTTATGGTTTTTCTAGGTTTTATATTTTTGTATTTTCTTTTTGGTTTTAATATATATACAAAGGATATTATTCAGTTTAAGAAGATGTTGACATGAATACCGAAAAGAGGATATCGGTCTGCACGTAGTAGAAGTCAGTAGTCAACATTTCTTAAACTTTCACCACCAAAGCGTTCGAGGCTCCTGAATTATCGTCTGAACTTGTGGTTGCCATGATGTAATCTTAAACGGGATTTTACAACTCTTGTGACTTAAACCGAGAGATCGATTCTCTCTCGGGATTTTACTAAAGTCAACAAAAGAAACCGAAAGATGTAATATGCGAGTTAGACTTAGAATCTCACAACTAAGTTAATCGCAAGACACCACCAAATCGCTGCTGTGTTTTTTAGCCTCCTCATTATGAAGCTTTGGTAGCTTCCCCCCCAAACCGACAATCACCTACATGAGACCACTTCCCCCAAGTCATTGAAGTGATGCAAAAAGTCTCATTGTATGAAGCTCGAAAACTCGAAGAAACTGATAACACCGAAGTAACAAGGTGAACCACTGATCATCTCTGCGGTTATCAATCCCGGAATATATAATTAAGCTAGATCACATGACCCTATTGTGCGTCCTTGATGTGTACATTACTTTGCGGTTTTGAGCAGTTGTCCATTCGGAGGAATAATATACCAACATCTTCATTTCACCAAATGCATTCTAGTTATCATTACAAATCATCCCATAAAGTACACATGTACCCAACAGAAGTTGAAACGATGACACCAAAGTAACAGGTTGAAGCACTGATCATCTCTACGGTTANACCCAACAGATGTTGAAACGATGACACCAAAGTAACAGGTTGAAGCATTGATCATCTCTACGGTTATCAACACCGGAAATAAATGATTAAGCTCGATCACGTGAACCTGTTGTGCGTCCCTGATGTACACATATCTCTCCCCTGATGGTTGCGATCTCATCGGAATCAGCATAACACTGTGTACATGAAGCATTAACCAGAAGCACTTTACCATAAACCATATCAACTCGTATGAAGATGTCGATAAGCAATATCATCTCACGTTCCAAATATCCTTCTCATATTTCTTCCCACTGAAAGCTGAAGTACAACATACCACAAGTTATCAAGAGACCACTTCCCCCAAGAAGATGGAATAATACACCAGAAAACGAGTTAAGACACTGATTGTCTCTGCGGTTGTGACATTTGTCTTCCCGGAATATCTTCAGCTAAGAAGTATAAAGCTCATCATGTGTACTCGTTGAGCGTTCAGATGTATGTCTCCTTCCCCCTTGCTGGTTTTGATACCTCAGAATCAGCAACACATTATACGCACATCTACTTGAAATCTTGTGAGAAGAACTAAATTGGATCAGATGTATAATGTGAGAATCAATTGCTTCAAAAACTCTCTAACGACTATCTTTACCAACCCTTATGTAGGCTACATGAAGTGACCACTGATGAAGTAAACCCGATATATCTAACTTGAAGCTGAAGTAAAATTCCCCATTCTGGTGACTTAAGCTTGCACTAATGTTGGAAGAACGGTGTAGAGAATTTATGCTCCAAGTAAATCCCTAAGTATTCAATACTTAATCAAAGTATGATACATTAACACCTCTTGCGATTATCCACAACGTCATCAGCGTGTGACACTGAGTACTACAACGTAACTCCTTAATGTGATAGTTAACCAGGTCTTCAACCATCCACCCCGACTGCTGGTAACTAGATAAACCAAGTCTTCAACTTAAATCTTAATCACGAGCAAGTTATCATTGAAAGTCATGCATCCAACCAACCCCGACTTCAAGATAAAATAAGATCACGCCGTTTGTGAAAGTTAACTACAATCTCAAATAAAGGATACCGAATAAACTCCGTGATCACATGACATTCCATGTCCAAATTCTTAGCCGACATTTTCCTTTATGATCTTGCGGTTGGTTTACAAAGTGCACATTGGAAGGAACAAAAATCCGTGAAGAAAGAAGTAAGGAAACGGATCATTATTCATGTGTGCAACTTTAATATCATGATAGTCATCATCAACACCTTGAGGAGTAACTGGAGATTGGGTTACTTGAGTAGTCTGAGTAATACTTTTAGATGGTGCATCTTGATCAATGGAGCTTGAAGAAGGTGAACCAGTTGAGACAGCAGAAACCGGAGCAAGAGCTTCAGTCGCTAGATGATCAACATTCTTTGAAGCTTGGAAGTATTCATCAAACATAATCCCAGTCATCCTTAGTGAGTAGAACATTAGGTGTTGGAGGAGAGTCGTATAACCATTCTTCAACATCAATCTACATGTGATATATTCATACTTCTCCCCCTCAAAAATTGCATACGAGGTTTGCCATTTTTGATTGAGTAGCAAGTGAATAAGAATACAATCAATCATGTAGTTTATTCACACTTCTCCCCCTCAAAAATTGCATACGAAGTTTGCCATTTTTGATTGAGTATGTGAATAAGAATACAATCAATCATGTAGTCTATTCACCCTTCTCCCCCTCAAAAATTGCAAACGAGGTTGCCATTTTTGATTGAACAAGTGAATGAGAATTTGATCAAAGATAAGAAGATCCACTTGATGACTGAACGAACATGGAGAAAGCATGAAGCATGTTGATGGGAATGGTCAAAAATAAGAAGATTTCTCTTCTTCCGAAGATAAAGCGCACTGAATCGTACACCTTTCTTTTCATTGATGAACGGGGCCTGAAGTATTGTCAGCAGACACCATAATGATGACAATGAGAACCGAGGCTTGAACTGAGGTGTTCAAACGTCATAATGATGAAGAGCGAGGCCTGAACTGATGTGAACAGACGTCATAATGCACATGCATCAACATCGACATTCCAAAACTCTTGAAGCTGGAGAAATGATAGCTTTAGGCCTCCAGACTTTGAGTTTTCTCATATAGTGAATGATTGATGTACCTGCAACTGAGTAAGGACTACTTGCACTACCATCACAAACTTGATTGCATATATATGGGTTAGTGACAACAGTATCCAAACCCTTAGGGGTTTCACGATCAACCATGGTATTGCCATTAGTGAGCAACTTTCCGGTAGGTAACCACTTAAGTCCGACGTTCTTAAAAATTCTACCAGTTGGCATCCACTTTTGGCAAGATCTAGGATTGCTAAGTGTCTTATGCATAGTGGAAGACTTCACGTTATTCCTAGTCTCTACAGATTTAGCAGTTTGTAACCACCTAGGAGGAGTGTTCAGTATGTTTTGCTTCACATGCATTGTAGGTGACTTACAATAAACCCTAGACTTGGCCTGATACCATCCTTTTGAAGTAGAGCCCTTTTCCTAGCCTTTTCTAGATCATGGTCCTTTTGAACCTTAATGCTTGGTTTCGTCACTGTTTTGGAACTATACCTAGAGGAGCTGTGAGCAGGAGTAGCTACATGTTGAGGTTTAGCAGAACTAGAAGCAATAATCTTAGGCAAATAATGCGGAGTGACTGGTTTTGACAAAACTTGTTCCTCATCAACTTGGGAGGCAAACCGTGTATTTGAAAATTTTGGTCGTCGGTTGTCTAACAACTGATTGGTTTCTATTCGATTGTAAAACAGGTTTCCCCAAGAATGATGGTTTTGCAAACTTAGTGTTCACACTATTTCCTGTTGCTCTTCTTAGCTCGTTTTTTAATGCTGTAATTGTGAAACCCTTATTCGTAAGTTGAGCTTTGAATTCATCATTTTTGCCAATCAAAGAGGTTGTTTGCTCAATATTCTTAGTTTTCATTTCTTTGATTGAAGTACTCAGTTCTTTGCAATGAATTTTCAAAGACTCATTTTCATCAAGTAATTTAGCCACCTTTTGTTCCAATTCAATAGCATCACAATCATTTTTAGCCTTAACTTCACTACACATATCACACATCTCAGTAATACGTTTTTTCAGGTTGTTGATTGCCAAGTTCTTCATTTCTAGCTGAGCTTTCAAATCATTTATCAAAAAGAATTCTCGGAAATCAGGAAGTTCCGGATTTTTACATGGTTGATTAGTTTGAACACTTTCTTCCTTTTGTTGCATTGCGATTTCAAGTGAAATACAATGTTTTTCAAGTTGTATAAATCTCTTTGAAAGTTCATTAAAAGTTTCTTTATCAACCATATCATTTGATTTAAAAGCATCAGCCGTCAACTCAGAACTCAATAGGTCATCACGTTTAGCATTCTGATCACTTTCTCCCCCTTTATGACTNACTTTCTTCCTTTTGTTGCATTGCGATTTCAAGTGAAATACAATGTTTTTCAAGTTGTATAAATCTCTTTGAAAGTTCATTAAAAGTTTCTTTATCAACCATATCATTTGATTTAAAAGCATCAGCCGTCAACTCAGAACTCAATAGGTCATCACGTTTAGCATTCTGATCACTTTCTCCCCCTTTATGACTCCTATTTGTTGAATTAGACATGGTATTGCTATCAGTCTTTTTCAACAAATTTGTGTCATAATTGAGTGTGATTTGATCAGTATGTTGTCGTTCATTAGAGAGCACATTTTGTTGAACAGTTATAGGTACCTCAGCACATGACATTTGTTTATTAACTGGTCTAAGATCTGCATCCATGCCATGGGTGACTGGAGTCACTGAACTGCTGGTAGTGTCAAGCTTATTAGTCTCTGATCCTTTGTGCATCGTGACAACTGACCCAACATCCAAAACATTACCCGAGTCATTAATACCATCACATGATTGTACCAAAGTTGCCTTCACTTTGTCGTTATTCAAATGTCTGAGCTGTGCTCTTTCCTCAATGAACGCCTTAACATCACCCATGAGTTGGATGAGTGTATCTCTGAACGCGTCAACCTCAATTCCCGTGTGATCAGCAAAACACCTTTTAGTCATCTCACTGTAATGGTCATACTCCAGAGTGAATTTTGAATCAAAGAACACTTGGAGTTGTTTGTCAATCACACAAAGGGCAGCCATGGATTCCGTTTTGAAAGAATTTCCTTGGTCAAGTTGTTGTTGTAGTTGATCTGAGTAGAGAATCATTGTGTCAGTGAAATTCTCAACATCTTGACCAAAGAGCGTTGCAAATGCACGTTCGAATCCCATCTTGAATCCATTTCCCTCTAAAAGTACCGAGAGGTGTGAATGAAGTTGTCGGAAGCATTCTATGGAGCTTTTCTCTGCGTTATTGAACAATTTATGTGACTGATGAAACTCTTTCTCTTGAGAATTCGAGCATGACAATTCCATCTCAGTATAATCTGACTCAAAAACGGTTGTCTGATCAGAAGCGTTTGTCAGTTGTACTTTGTTGTGAATCTTAAGTTCATCGTCCATGTCGTACAACTTGAGTATCTCCGAGATGACAGAATCTGACTTGGTAGACATGATTGTGAATGTGCACGGGATTTTACAATTCTATGATTTAAACCGAGAAATAGATTCTTTCGCGGGATTTTACAAAATCAAGAAAAAACCGTGAAACTCCGAAGAATAGATTTGGTTTGGTTGAAGTGAGTTTGAGTGGTGAATTTCAGACAACGTGCGTGTTTTGAAATTTCAAATAAACCCCGAAGTTGTATCCAATGAACTTGAGAATAACTCAACCCAAAATAATTACACACTATCGGATTTGCGTAGCACAATGAAAATAGCGAACCAAATAATATACCCAACCAAATTCACCACAATTAATTGAAGTAAACTCGACAAAAAATTCTTACAGGTCGATTTCTCTATTATATTGCACGCCCATAACAATAATCAACGGATGTATAGAAGCTCGAGTAAAACCGTGATCAGGCAAAATTACACCACAACAAAGTTAGCCTACACCACCAATTTGTTATCACAAGTGACAAGTCCACGCATCCCAAACTTGATTATCATTGAACCCGTAGCCCAAAACAGAATCAGGTACACACTACAACACCCAAGTCCAATAACTAAAGTATACGGCCCCCAACGGAAGAAAACTCGGCAGCCCAATGAGATCCTACACCAAGCCTAGTCCACGAAGAAAAGACTCAACCCTAATTATTGGGTATAAAAACAACTTAATCTCTCCTTCCCCTCATTTCACTCAAGCTAATCCTAACCCTAATCCAAGGAAACGCAGCCACCAAAATCTTCTCACCCTCACTAAGCAAAATAACTCGTCCCTGATAATAATTTTCAATGATAATATTCGAACCCAAACAAAACTGTTATCACAGTCGAATCACACAAGGACCTTGACACCTCAAGGTTCACAGCTTGATGAAGTGCGTTTCGAAACCAGGTAGGAATTAAGATTATTTTCTGTAAACGAAACGAAAGTGGGAGAGAAACACTATTGTTCTATTCCATTCTTTATATGTTTCGAATATTAAAAGGAAGTTGTAAGCCTTTAACAACAAAAAAAAAACGATTTATGAAGAAATGTCTCTTAAGATTCTGGTGTTAAAGTAAACTTTTAAGATGTTAAGAGATTGTCTGAGATCGTTGGTATCCTAGATTTAGTATACATTAACGCCGAATGAAAGTTTACTCAAAACTGTGATGTTCGTGGGTATATCTTTTTCTTGTTATTGTTTTTCTCATTTAAACCGAATGATGGATTGAATGAAGCCCCCTTTTGGTTCTTGTTCTATCTATGAATAATTCGAATATTGAAACTGAAGCAAAGCTTCTCACATAGATCAATGATGTAGTTCTCTTGAGGTTTTGTGTTAAACATGAATCTTTTAAATTTCAAGAGTTAGACTGAGATCTATTTGTAATTGATATTCCTTTTTGTTGTTTCAGTTTCTATTTGGGATTTAACCGCTACCAAGAGTAAATTTGGGCAGCGAGGCGTTTAGATTAGACACCACAAAAAGAATTAAGCGCTACTCAAAAAGTAACCGCTGCAATAGATAATCGCCACACTTCACAAGTAAACGCTACAAAAGTTAACCGCTGGACACTAAACTACAAACCAATCCCTATCCGTTTTTTTGTCTTTTTCCCACACTGACAAAACCAAACATAACCGCTATGAAGAAAGATAAGAACACGCTAGTAAGAAAGAAAGGAAAGCAAAACAGGAGCAGAAAACGAACAATCAGTACATTCAAACTTCAGATGTAAATACCCTTTTGCTACCACAATAGTTTGCAAGTTGACATTTGTATTTGACAAAAATATTCTTTTCGAACAAGTTTTAGTAAATTATACAAAACAAATGAAGCAAGAGTGAAATCTTATGAACACCAAGTCGAACCAACATGAAAGAAAAACAAAACCCCAAAACCAAGATGAAACTACAAAACCATTCGAACCATAAAAACAGGAAAAACCAAACTAAAATCCGAAAATCAACAATCCCAAGGTGAAACCTAGGCTCTTGATACCAATTGTAGAACACTAATAATATAAAATGTATGGTTCTTTGTGGTTATGGATCGAATTAATAAGAAAGAAAGAAAGAATGAATGAAAGAAAGAAGAAGATGAAAGTTTAGAGAGAGAAAGAGAGAGAGAGTGGAACCTTAGAGAGAGAGAGAGAAACAAAAAAAAAAGAAATAAAATTAGAGAAGGTTTACCCTCTCCAAGGATGGAGAGGGTATTTATATGTACATGAGTTTTTGCCACTTGGGCTGCGGATCAGGCATACAGTGGGTAAAGACCCGTCCTTCTTCCGCGAATACTAACTATTTCTAATCTACGTTCTACTAACTATTATAAATACTACGAGCTAAACAATGCTTAATCATATCTGGGGTGACCGAATCTTTCTTATGCAAAATCGTATTCCTAACAATCTCCCCCTAAGGGAGGTCACCCCGAAATTAAATCTTGAATTCTTGCATTGAGATCTTTGTAGATTCTTTTGTAGCTCGTAGTTGTTGATTCTTCATTGATAAACGACTCAAGATGACTTCCTTGATGTATAGGATGATCTTTGACTTTGCTCTTTTGCTCATCATTCAAATAATTAGCTTCAAGTCATCTTTGAGTGGAAGTGTCTCTTTGTGATGTTGTGATTATCTTTGTGTTGTCATGCTCACACTTTTCTGGATCATGATCTTCGGTATCATAGTTGTGGAAGCATAGTTGAAGCCAATTCCATGATCATAATATCTTTAGACCTTAGTCCTTTTAGTCAACGAATGTTTGCAAAGTTAGTCCTTTTAGTCAACGAACGTTTGCAAAGTTAGTCCTTTTGTACTAACGACTGTTTTTAATTAACTAAATTTTTTGGTTTTTCTTACGATTTTATACGTTTTAATACTTATTCGCTCGGTTTTACACGTTTTGATCCGTTTTTACACGTTTTGATCCGGTTTTACAAGTTTTCAACCATTTTTAGACGTTTTCATACGTTTTTACATGTTTTCGTCCGATTTTACACGTTTTAGTCCGTTTTTACACGTTTCGTTCCAGTTTTACACGTTTTGATCCTTCTTTTACACGTGCAACAACGAATGAAAACGTATAAAACCGGACGAAAACGTGTAAAAGTGGATCAAAACGTGTAAAACAGAGCGAATAAGTATTAAAACGTATGAAATCGTAAGAAAAACCAAATTTTAGTTAATTAAAAACAGTCGTTACTCGTTAGTATAAAAGGACTAACTTTGTAAACGTTCGTTGACTAAAAGGACTAACGTTGCCACATGATGACTAACTGTATAACGAAATGGTTCAAGTCGAAAAAAAATTTGAAAGTTCGTTGGTCAAGTAAACAATAAAAAAGTAAATGGTTCAACTTGGGACATTTTTGAAAGTACGATGGTATTTTATAGCTTTTACCCTACTAATAAATTTTAAGTGGTGCATATGAGGCACAACCGCACAATCACAATTTGAATTCAACGAAAGAGGTGGTATTTTTTTAAATGTGTTAGTTGCATGTCTATTGAGTTACATCTGCTCTAAAAGTTTATTGTAAGCATTTTTATTTGAAATATTAGTCACTGTTTGTTTGTGTGGAATTTAAGGGTCCGTTTATTTGACGGTGTCAGATTGGGTTTTAGGATATCAAGTAAAAATTAGTTGTTTGTTTCACTCTTTAGCTTTTGATTTGACACATTGATTCCAAATAGTGTGCTTTTTTGATTCCTCATATATTTGTCTGGTTTTATAGAAATAATTGGGTCCCACAATTAGTATAGTTTATCTCTCTCCTCATCTATTAATTAAAAATAATAAATTTTTTCTTATTTTTTATTTTTTTATATCAAATAAATATATAAAATAAACTTTTTAATCATTTATTTTCTCTTTCCTCATTTAATTCAAACCTATACTTAGGGTGCGTTTGGTACCTGGGTTTAAGGGGCTTTGGGCTGAAAGAAAATTAAAATTTATTGTTTGGTTATTTCTGCTTGGACTCACGCGCTGGCATGGTTGCCAAATCTCAATTCTTAGTTGCTTTGTGGGTTTTCTCTATCCTTACGTATAAAATGTAACTTTTTAGTTTCTCAAAAAAATTTCAGCCACATAGTGTATGTAACACGTGGGTGGGTTTTTATTTTTAATTCAAAAATATCATCTCTCAAGTCAAATCAATTTATAAAATATGATATTTTAAAAATAATAATTAATTCTTTATTCTTTTATTTACTTTCATACCTTTCCCAAATCCAAATCCTAATCCAAACCCATTTACAAACCAAACGGGCCCTTAAATCCAATTTCTTTCAAACCTTTCCCAAATTCAAATCCAATTCCAATCCCACTTACAAACCAAACGGGCCCTAAGATAACAAATGAATGAATAGAAAAACGACTAAAAACTAGAAAGAAACGACAGTTGAGAGAAATTTATTTTGACAAATAAATCACAACCTTAAAAATAGGAAACTATAGATGAAAAGGGTATATTAGGAATACACAATAAATATTGAGAAATGATACTTAGGTCTAACTAAGTGAGACCTAAAATTAGCCTAAAGATTTGATTTGTACACTTATAATCTTATATATATTTGAATCAATCTTTTTATTTTTCCCAACATACCTTTGTGAATGACAAAACAGTATATAAGCTTCATTTATAGTTTTCCGGCTTTTTTCGAGCTTCAAAAAGGCTTGAATGGTTAAGTTATATTATTATTATTATTATTATTATTATTATTATTATTATTATTAATTTTTATCAATCTTACTTTTTTACATCACCTCTCAGTCTCACAATTGACCCTCTATCTTTGTTTTCTTTTAGACAATTTATATTTTTAAATTCTTAATTCTAGCTAAGCAAACCTCGCTCCTTCTGTTTTAAACAATGTATGGTAGGAGTAAACTCGCTTATACAAATTATATTAAATTATTAATTGTTATAATACCAGAGATGTTGGTAGTAGAAGACTAAAAGTCTGACCAATTACGACTATATATAATACTAATAATTTTAGCCGGTGCATATGCGGCACAACCGCGCAATCACAATTTGAATTCAACGAATGAGGTTATTATTTATTTATCTATTTTTTTTTTTTATTTATATGTTTTAGTTGCATGTCTATTGAATTTACATCTACTCTAAAAGTTTATTGTAAGCATTTTTGTTTGAAATATTAGTCATTGTTTGAAGGGTCCGTTTGGTTTGTAGATGGGGTTATGATTAGGATTTGGATTGGGATTTTAATTTGGTTTATGATTTGAATTTGAAGTAAGAGAAAATACTATATTTAATTTGAAATAATTATTTAAATAATTAATAAATGATCTAATAATTAAATTTTATTATTTTGTAAAATATTAAGAAGAGAGAAATAGACTCAAGAATTAAAAAGGGCCCACTCAAATGTTAAAAGCCACAGACTTGCCCTGGATTTGACAAATGCATAAAATATGACTATGATGCCAAAATATTATGATTATGATTTTAAACAAACATGGTTTTTTTTGTTTGAGTCCAAAATGCAACTCCCAACACCCTTAACCAAGCGGGCCCTTAGTGTGGAATTTAAGATAACAAATGAATGAATAGAAAAATGACTAAAAAATAGAAAGAAACGACAGTCGAGAGAAATTTATTTTGACGAAATAATCACAACCTTAAAAATAGGAAACTATAGATGAAATGGTATATTATTCACTATAAATATTGAGGACCCGCTTGGTTCAAAGTGGAGAAAGGGAAAGGGAATGCAAAGGGAAAGGGAATTGATAAGGCGAAAAGTGTACCACTTTTCGGGGGTCATTTAAGCCCGAATTCGTAATTATTTGATCAATTATTGCCCTAAATCATTCCTTTTGTCATTTTAGGTACTTTGGAGAGAAATTCTGGAAAAGGAAGCATTTTGGACGTTTTTGGAGCATAAAAGTGAAGAATTCGACAAAGTGCTAAAGTCTGCTGGAATAGTACCCATGACGGCGTCAAGCTTGGATGTGACGCTGTCAAGCCTTGATAAGCCAGAACCGACTTTGGGAGATTAAAGGGGGACGACGTCAAGAAGGCCATCAAGAAACCCTAAGCACGGCGAGGTGACGGCGTCACAGCTACAACTTGACGCCGTCAGATCTGTTTTTCTATATATATTCTCACAATTTTTAGTCATTAGTGTGGAACTTTTTAGAGAGAAACCCTAATACGAATTTTAGCAGTTTTTTCAAGGTTTTTTACCTTGAGATCTTCCATGTTACATTGAAGATA
>LBNU01026834.1:6261-19671 GCA_014162995.1 Artemisia annua | reverse complement strand
ATCTAAACACTACTTGTGAGGTGCTAGTATGTAATCTCCGTGCTTATTATGATTAAAGGGGAACGACTATTTGTTGTAATTACTTTTATATTAGTGTTAAATGACCGCTAACTTGTATTTTTATTAGAATTAAAGCGCATTTGCTTGATGACAAGCAAATCTCAAGTGTAAGGGTATTTGATAAGGCGAAAAGTGTACCGCTTTTCGGGGGTCATTTAAGCCCGAATTCGTAATTATTTGATCAATTATTGCCCTAAATCGTTCCTTTTGTCATTTTAGGTACTTTGGAGAGAAATTCTGGAAAAGGAAGCATTTTGGACGTTTTTGGAGCATAAAAGTGAAGAATTCGACAAAGTGCTTAAGTCTGCTGGAATAGTACCCATGACGGCGTCAAGCTTGGATGTGACGCCGTCAAGCCTTCATAAGCCAGAACGGATTTTGGGAAATTAAAGGGGGACGGCGTCAAGAAGGCCATCAAGAAACCCTAAGCACGGCGAGGTGACGGCGTCACAGCTACCACGTGACGCCGTCAGATCTGTTTTTCTATATATATTCTCACAATTTTTAGTCATTAGTGTGGAACTTTTTAGAGAGAAACCCTAATACGAATTTTAGCAGCTTTTTCAAGGTTTTTTACCTTGAGATCTTCCATGTTACATTGAAGATAAGTTATCAATTAATCATTCAATATGTCTATGTGTTGTTTGATTCTATCTTGTTCTTGTCTTTTGTTTAACATGTTAGGCTAGGTTTTCTTTGTGTTTGCTTAGATCTAATGAAACCTAACTATTGATTATTGATTGAATGGTGTGTTATTGATTGTATTGGATGAATGTTTATCGATGTTAGGCTTAAGAAAACTGGCTAACCTCCTATACGGTAACATGCTTGAACGTCTTAAGAAACATGAACCAAGGTGTACTAAGGTTATTTGATTGTATTTAATGCATGAGCGAATTCTAGTGATCCCATGTTAGGAGCTTCTTAGCCGGCTCGACATAGGAGTGAAGTAGGAGCTTATAGAGTTGAGGAAGTCCGTACACACCCCCACGACCGTTATTAAGGAATACAATCTGTCATCCACGCAATTAATACACACTAATCAATCGGTAAAAGATAGTTAGGGAGTAAGGAAATCTAAGTAAACACATTTCTCTCTATATAGTTTTCACAACATTTACTTTCAGTTTATTTTACTTTATTTGCATTAGTAGTTATTTGGGTTAGTTGACTAGCAACTAATTCCGCCCACTCCTTCCAAAAACCGAGATTTTACTTGCTTTCATTAAAATATAAAATACAAAAAGAATCTTCCCTCACCCTTAGACCTATTAGAGTAGCTTTTCAATCCTAACGACAATATTCCCCTAGAGAACGATCAATTCCCCGGTACTTGCCACTACACTATACTACATCGGTCAGGTACACTGCCTGGTGGGGATTGCAAGCTTCTCAAGATCCCTTGAGAAGTAAAACCTTTTTGCGAGGGTGCAATCTCACGCATCAGGAATGCAAAGGAATGAGTGAGGTGGGTAATCAATACCTTACCCCCCAATTTACTCTATAATGGTTGATTACCCACTACGGGGTAATCAATCCCTTTGCACTCACATACCAAGCACAATATTATGAGTGAGATGGGTCCTAATTGAATACCTTACCCATTCTCCACCCCCTTAACCCCCCACCAAGCACCCCCTGAGAATGATACTTTGGCCCGCCTAATTAAATGAGACTAAATAGAGGCATAAAGATTTGATTGGTACACTTATCATCTATATCTATACTACTGTATAAAGCATTTATGTTGTGGGCTTCACCAAAACTGAAGATAAGGAGCTTCAATTATGAAGTGACATGTGTCACTTCTCAACTAAAAATTCACCTTTTATTTTTGAATTGAAATATATTTTAAACTATTTCTTTATGATTTAATTTCATCATATTTTCTAAAATTTTATGCTTTTAATTCAACATCTATTTTGAAATATTTTTACGAGTTTTTAGTTCTTACATCTTTAGTGGGTTTATTTTATTTTAATTCAAATTTTTATAACTTTAACCTTTATTTCAATCAATACAATCTTGATACGTCAAAATCATACACTTTTGGAGGGAGTGTTTGACAGGTTAGAGATTGCGAGGGTCTTTCTATATGCGGGAATAATGATGTCACGGGAAAGCTATAGGAAACCCAAGCAAACACATACAACTAACACATATACATTCGGAGTGTTGTGAAACGAAGTCACTAAGCGGATGAGGAATTGCGAGGAGAGTTGGGCTAGCAATTCATTTACTATATTTATAATATAACTATGGCTTTCGCCGTCGTTGTGCGCTGGTATCCAACTAGTCTTATAAATTTGAATCAATTTTTTTTTCTTCCTCCCCAACATACATTGGTACATGTAAATTTGAATCAATCAATCTTACTTTTTACATCACCTCCCCGTCTCACAATTAACCCTCTATCTTTGCTTTCTTTTAGACAATTTATATTTTTAAATTCTTAATTCTAGCTAAACAAACCTCGCTCCTTCTATTTTAAACAATGTAAAAGTAAACTTGCTTTATACAAACTATATTAAATTATTAATTGTTATAATACCAGAGGTGTTGGTAATAGAAGACTAAGGTGCCGTTTGGTTTGTTGATGGGTTTAGATTAAAATTTGGATTTGAATGTAAAGTTGTAGATTAGTATTAAGATTTGGATTTGAGTAGGTAAGAGAAAAAATTATATTTAATTAAAAATATTATTTTTAATTATTAGTGGTAGATTAAATAAAGATTTGTTATTTTAATATATAGATTTATGTGTTAAAATTTAATATTTATTTATAAAATCAAGAGAGAGATAGAGAGAAATGTATATGTGGGACCCGTTAAAAATCAAAAGCCATGAAATCCCACCTAGTGGGTAAGTTTTTCTCTCTCCTATACTATTTGGGATTCAATACCACAATTAATGTCAACTGGATAGTANCAGAACTTTTTGTACCAGTGATATACTCGAGGATATAACGCTTTAAAAGTCATGTCTCCCTTCCATACTTCCTCCAAAACAGAGAGTTCTCCCCATTTCCAATCTTTTTCTTAATAAAATTGATCAGATGTATACCTTTAGCATTGAGCTGCTCTATAACGCGAACAATATCAAGCCAAGTCGAAGACTGAGATGATTTCTTCAACGTTCCAATAGAGCCGTTACTACCATGAACAGCCATAATAACCTTTGCCCACAACGAATTATTATCATTTCTAAACCGCCAAACCCACTTAAACAAAAGAGCCCGATTCAATGCATAAAAACTCGACACTCCAAGACCTCCTTTATCTTTGGACGCTAAAACATTTTTCCAGTTAACCAACGTTAATTTCTTTTCCTTACCATCCATTCCATTGAAAAACCGACTTCGAATAGCCTCCGTTTTCTTTAGCACTTGCATACGAACTTTAAACATTGACATGTAATAGATTGGTGTCGATCCCAAAACCGATTGAAGGAGCGTTAACCTTCCTCCTATAGAAAGAGTCTTCATCTTCCATTTTGAAAGTCTAGCTAATAATTTATTAACAATATCGTCCCAAGAATTTATTCTAGACATCCTGTCGCCCACTTTAACTCCAAGATAAGAAAATGGAGTCGTGAAAGTCGAACAACCAATAGATTGAGCAGCTTGAGTAACTTGATCATCATCAACTGCTATCCCCATAAGCTTACTTTTCTGCATATTAATTCGAAGGCCTAATGCATGAAAAAAGCATTCCAGAACATGCACTATAGTACTTATATTCGAGTCGCTCCACTGCCCCATAAACACGACATCATCTGCATAAAACAAATGTGATAATTTCATAGCCGATCCAAGAGAGACACCTTCAAACATACCTTCATCAACAACTTTTTGAAATGAAAGATGGAGACTTTCCATAACCAAAATGAATAAGAAAGGGGATAGCGGATCTCCCTGTTTCAAACCTTTATAGAACTGGAACTCGTTCGTCGGGCTCCCATTCACAAGAATCGACCCCCTAGAAGAAGACAAACAACTTTGAATCCAACCGCGCCAACGCACACCTAAACCGAATTTCTTCAATACATCATCTAAATAGTCCCAACGAACCAAATCATAAGCCTTTTCAAAATCAACCTTGAAAACCATAGACCGCTTCTTCTTAGATTTACACCACCGAATTAATTCATTTAAAATGAAAGGCCCATCGAGAATATTCCTATTGGCAACAAATGCAGATTGAACCTCGTTCACTAAATCTCCCAAGACAACAACGAGACGGTTCGCCAAAATCTTGGAAATAATTTTATATAAACTCCCAATCAAGCTAATAGGTCTAAAATCTTAAACCATTTTAGCATCTTAAGCTTTTGGGATCAAAGCAATAAAGGAAGAATTCCCCCCTTTAGGAAACGAACCATGGTGAAAAAAATATGAAACAGCGGTGATTAAATCACCTTCAATAAGATCCCAATATCTTCCGAAGAAACCAAAAGTGAAACCATCCGGACCCGGAGACTTATCTAAGATGAACGAAGTAGTACAAAATATACGTGTTCGAGTGCCTTATACATAAAACATACTTGATAAACATTCAGATCCACAACTAAACAATCAATATGTAACTGGAAAATTATTAGGAAAAAAAAGTAATATAATATAATTAACAAGATAGAGAAATAAGAAATCAATCATACGACTAACAAACATCAATACTTTTTAAGATTGCATATCCTTTGAATTTTTTTGTTAATACAAGACATCAATAAATTAATTAGCATTGAACTTCAATGAAAATAGTTTAAGGGTGCGTTTGGTATGCTGCCATGAATCATAATGAGTATGAGTTTGATAGTAGTGGTGAGCTCCTCACCTATGATAGATCAATCTCTTACTCTTTTGTGGTATATGAATTATAGAAAAAATTTATCATTCATTTCCATAATAGTGGGCCCATCATCTTAAACAAACATCGTATCATTTTCATAGTTATAGTTTCATGCCAATAGTGGGATACCAAACGCACCCTAAGTTAAAGATGATTGATAAGAGCAAACATAAAATAGTCACTTAATGAGAAATCAAGATCCATATGACTCTTTTGTTAGCCAAGTCGTTTTCTTATCAAGCCTATTAAATAAAAATCAAATTACGCCATATCTGTAACTTATATATATCAAGTCATTTCAAAGTTTATAGACAAATTTAAAAGATTAAATATATATTTACCCATTTGTGTTATCTTTATGACTTGTATCTTCTACGGAGTAGTAACTAACAATGTTATTTGACTATAAACATGAATTACGACTAGAATTTCACTTGGAGACCATATATAGATTTTGAAACTTGTTATGACTTATGGAGGAAGTATATCTGATTAAATAATAAATAATTTTAGGGTACATTGCAAAAATGGTCCTTCACGTTCCATATTTTCGCAAAAATAGGACCGAGACAAAAAGTAGCGCAAAAAAGACACCCACGTTCCACATTTTCGCAAAATCGCCACCGAGTGGCCTTTTCCGTTAGCTCCCGTTAGTTTTCCCGTCAGTCAAGGGTATAATCGAATGAAATGACAAATATACCCCTTTAACTTCAGATACAACCCTAATTGTTGGCGCCAAATCTTTACCAGTGCATTTTCCTATTTGCTGCCTTTGAACGATACGTATATATCCGTATAGTTCCGGTTAGATTACATCGATCGTCCGTGCCTTTGAACGATACGGTTAGACACAGTGCATTTTCCTCTTTAATTTCCCTCCTGTTTTGTGAGTTTTGTTTTGTTTCTTTTTTTTATTTGTTAAAAGGTGTATTTGTTGTTAATGTTATGGACTTACAATTGTAGGTGGTCATATGGGAAATGTGAAAGTAGTAGAGGTGGATAATGAAACAGAAGAAAAGAGTGGCGGGAGTGATTCAGAGTATTTGGATTATAATCCAAATGATGATGAAGTGATTGATGATGATGATGAGCTAATTGAAGATGTTCCCGTAAGTAAGTATGATTTGCTATGCAATAAAGACTGTGAACATCAATCAGGTATGCATGTTTTTACGAAACATTATGCACTGCTTAGAGAGTATGCCCAAGAGTTGGTTAATCAAAATCCAGGCACTACTGTTAGGATTGATGTACAGCTAGAACCAAATCTAAAGAGTTCAACAAGAACTTTTAAATGGGTGTATGTGTTTTTGGGAGCTCTGAAACAAGGTTTCAAAGCTTGTGGCAGAGAATTCTTAGGATTAGATGGATTCTCCATGTCAGGTCCTTTTCCAGGTCAATTACTAACAGCAATTGGGATTGATGCAAACAATGGGATTTATCCAGTAGCATATGCTGTAGTTGATGCAGTAAATAAGGCAACTTGGTGTTGGTTTTTGAAACTACTAGAAGAGGATCTTGGTATAGAATCCAACTGCAATCATGTGTTTTATGCACAATTAGAACATGTAAAGTTTTAACACCATCCATAACCTTACCTGTTCACAGAGATCGATACAAGCTGTTGCTAGTGTGTTTCCAAATGCTGAACACAGGTTTTGTGTTAAGCATACTCATGAGGAAATGAAGTCACATTTTAAAGGAGGTGTTTATAAGGCTTTGGAAGGTTGCAAGAGCCACTACTGTTGTTGAATTCAACAAAGAGATAGATCATCTCAAGAATAACAATTCTGCAGCTTATGATTGGTTGCTGAAGATTCCAGCTGAACAATGGAGCAGATCACATTTTTCAGGTAATTCATTAAGTGGCACTGGACAAAAGCATACTGATAATTGATCATATAGTAATATATAATGTGTGATTTGTTTAACAGGCAAAGCCCTATGTGGACTACTCTTAAACAACATATGTGAGGTGTTCAATAGCCAGCTAAATGATGTCAGAGATAGAACCATCATCACTTGTCTTGAATATATCAGAGAGTACTTGATGAAGAGGATTGTGGTAGTTCAGTGATGAGGCGAAAAGTGTTACGCTTTTAGGGGGTCATTTAAGCCCTAATCCGTAATTATTTGATCAAATATTGCCTTAAATCGTTCCTTTTGTCATTTTAGGTACTTTGGAGAGGAATTCTGGAAAAGGAAGCATTTTGGACGTTTTTGAAGCATAAAAGTGAAGAAACGACAAAGTCTCAAAATATGCTGGAAATTGTACCTGACGACGTCACGCTTTACCAGGTGACGGCGTCACTCTTTGACAACAAAGTGGATTATTTTTGCACTAGATGCCCCAAAAAGATTTTGGAGATTTAACACGTGACGGCGTCACGTGTAATTGAGAGTAGGCCGTCACATTATAGCGTAAAGGGTGACGGCCCAGAGGAGTTTAAAGGGGGACGGAGTCAGAGTTGGATCTGAGCAATCCGAGGAATGTTTTGTAGGCGAGGTGACGGCGTCACACCCTATAAGGTGACGCCGTCAGATTGTAAATTCTATATATATTCGTCTAATTTTCATTCATTAGTGTGCAACTTTTGGGAAAAACCCTAGCTCGTGTTTTACAGTATTTTTAAGGGTTTTTCACCCTTGAAACTTGGATGCTTAATTAACGATAAGTCCTTTTCCAAATCATTCAATATGTCTATGTGTTGTTTGATTATATCTTATGCTTGTCTTTCAATTAACATGCTAGGCTAGGTCTTTATTGTGTTTGCTTGGATCTAATGAAACCTAGCTATTGATTATATGTTGTTGGTTTGTTTGTGATTATTGTGGGTGGGTGAATTCGATGTTAGGCTTAAGAAAACTGGCTAAACTCCTATACGGTAACTTGCTTGAACGTCTTAAGAAACATGAATTGGATGTGTACTACGATTATATGGTTGTATTTAATGCATGAGCGAATTCTAAGGCATCTTCCCCGCATTCCTCCACTTCGTGCGGGCCACCACATTGGTCACAAATTAGATATGGGTTTGACAATCATTTAGCGGTTCGTGACCCGTTAAGTTATGAAACTCTTTCGTACAGTTTCGTTAGCCTGCTCTCAAAAGGGGACTTTTGTGTGACCTCAGACATGCTCATGATCGAATCGGGTTCATCCCATGTATCATCCTGATCTTGAGCATATTCCTCAATCCTATTCCATCCCTCCTCAGCACTTAACTTGGATATCCTCCCTTTTACCGAATTATTGACTCCCCTCTAGTCATTTTGAGAGATACTATCGTAGAATATTTGGACCAGAAGCCAGAGTTCAATACCATGATGGGGGACTTGTCTTATTAGATCCTTGAATCTAATCTAAGATTTATGAATGGGCTCTGCTTGCCCAACGCGGATCGGAGGAGTTTGTCTCTGAGTACCGAAGTTCTTCCTATGGGAAAGAATTTTTCATAGAATTTTGAGATGAGCTGTTCCCATGTGAAGATGGACTCAGAAGGGAGCTTGTTGTACCATTCCTTGGCTTTACCTTGAAAGGTAAAAGGAAAGAATCGAAGTGGGGAGGTATCTCTAGTGGCTCCGTCCTTATGGATGGTGTCCACTATTTTCAGGAAGTCTTTGATGTGTTGGATTGGTTCTTCAGATTTCAATCCATGAAACTTGCATACACTTTGGACAAGCCAAACGTCAGTTGCATGCAAGACCCCTTCTGTGCGTTCGTTCGGAAACACAATAGCATTAGAGAAGCCACGAGGGGTGGGGGAAGAGTAATCCTTGAGGCACTTGGGGGTAGGATCCTCAGGAATTTCTGTACCATGATTTAATCGAGGGCTAGGTGGTGTGTTGTGATGATCAGATTCCTCTTCAGAGAGGGCTTCATCGAAGTTGACGGTGATACCAACTGGTTCAGACATCGAAGAGTGTTGTCTTAATCTACGCATTTCCCTTTCAGGTTCTGTGTAAGGTGGGATAAGGTCTCTTAAGGAACTGCGACTCCTAGTGACTCTATGGTTGGAGAGATCTTCGTTTACAATGATGGCCAAGGAAGATAAGAGCGAAGGGTTGGGAAGAAAAATTGTGTTTACTTAGATTTCCTTACTCCCTAGCTATCTTTTACATGTTAATTGGTTTGATGTAATTGTGTGGATGACAGGTTGTATTCCTTTAAACCATTCGTAGGGCCGTGTACGATCTTCCCTAACTCTATAAGCTCCTACTTCACTCCTATGTCGAGCCGACTTAAAGCTCCTAACATGGGATCATTAGTATTCGCTCATGCATTAAATACCACCATATAATCGTAGTTCACATCCGATTCATGTTTCTTAAGACGTTCAAGCAAGTTACCGTATAGGAGGTTAGCCAGTTTTCTTAAGCCTAACATCGACTTCACCCACCCACAATAATAACAAACAAACCAACAACATATAATCAATAGTTAGGTTTCATTAGATTCAAGCAAACAAAATAAAGACCTAGCCTAACATGTTAATTGAAAGACAAGCACAAGATATAATCAAACAACACATAGACATATTGATTGATTTGGAAAAGGATTTATCTTTAATTAAGCATCCAAGTTTCAAGGGTTGTAATGTTAGGTGTATGGATATGATAAACACGGTTTGTTGGAATAAAGGGTATTTTTAGTGGTGGCGAGTTAATTATCTTGATCAAATACATGCACAATTCGGCGTTGCTAAGCCAAGACTCGACTCGACTTAAGCTAAAAAGAAAATAACAAAAACATAAATAAAGATAAAATGAAACGGGATGGTAGTCCGTATGTTTTTTCCACTTTTCTTTTTCCAATTTTTTTTCCTTTTTATTTTGTTTTTTTTTTCATACACTCTTACCCTACCATCCAAAATAATACATCATAGGGGCCTCGGTCCTCCCCTTACACTTGAACTTTTACATACTTTACAATTAGCTATTCTAATGACTCGAACTAAGATAATTGAAAAACTTGGAGTACTTTAAAATATTAACGCACACATGGGGGTAATAATTGACTTCTTCCCCATTACTCCATTACATTAGTACTTTACCCATGAGTCCAAATCGTCCCAAAACAATATGTACAAGGATATGACTCGACTTAGCAACCATGTAATCAATTAGACAATTAACTAAGGGTTTAAACAATTGTTGTCACAATAATGCACTAAATATGAATGCATATAAGGTAGGCTAAGGCGATTTGGGTGTACATTTGGGAGTGGATTGTAAATAAATTCTTCCTTTAAGTAAAATGCTTAAAGTTAGAAACGAAAAGATAGGCTCTGAGGGGTGTACTAGGGCCTAGGGGTATCGTGTACTAAAAATGAGTACATCGCTAAGGTGTGGGAGAATTACTTGACCGATGTAGCCAATGTAATTATGTATAATACGGGTGTAAAACATGGGTTATCCTAATGCCTCTTATCATGTAGTAAATCTAACTACACGAATGTAGTCTCACTTGTGGATTTGGGATGGTCACTAACGCAAGTTCTAGAATCTATAAACTACCGGTACACACACAAGCATCAACAATGAATGCTTTTCCTAACAATTCTAGGGGTGAACCTCACATATTTGGGGGAAAATTTTTGAGTGGTACGGTTTTGTGCTAGTCATACAATTCCCTATCCATGAGACGCTTATTAAGACTAAAGTTTCACTCCTAAATGTTGTAAAAAATTTTAAATTTGGCGATAAAATTGCCCTAACAAATATTTCTCTAGGTTTTATTATACATCTACCATTAAACAAAACAAAAATCAAGTGAAATAGCATTTTCTAAGGTGTCTTCATTTACCCCCTTACACTTAAACCGAACATTGTCCCCAATGTTCACATAAAAGATGTAAAACTAGAAAATGAAAGATGAAACAAATACTCCCCTGATTCGTTTGATGTGGATCATGTGGTAACATGGTTAGATCTTCTTCCAAGATGATGTAAAAGCTCCAAGATCAAGTGACTCCAAAAAGCTTGATGTCATGAACTTGACTCCATGTTAATCTTCTTGTCCAATATAACCTGTTAAACCTGAGAAAACAATCTAGGCAAACCTTGCGTAAAATCGGCGGCAAATTCTATATATGGATATAATGCTTGTGGAATGAAAATTTTGCAGATTCCTGGAATTAAAGATGCAGTAATTTTTATAATCTGGCAGAAAAACTAAATTTTAAAAACTTTTTCTAGAATCAAAGCCTGACGCCGTCAGGGTTTAATGCCTGACGCCGTCAGAATTGATCTGACAGAATCCTTATGTTTAGTTTCCAAAAAATTTCTGGAAAAACAATTACCTCAATTCCTGGAATCCTGTAAAATTTCATTATGACTCGATACAAGCATTTGACTCGAACAAATACTAATATGTATGTTCATTTTATATTGCTACAATTCATGTTCCAATTCGTTCTTATAAACAAATTTAGATTTCCCTTACACTTATCTTTTGCAAAATATCTTTATATGTAGTTAAGACGAAGTTAAAAACAAAATAAAGCATTTTCACAATTTAATGTGAAACATGAATCAATAACAATAAAAATAAAACATACATACGGAAACAAATAAATTCAAACAAACAAACACACAAAACAAATAAAGCTTGGGTTGCCTCCCATGAAGCGCTTTTCTTTATTAACGAGTCTTGTAGCTAGACTCAAAGTCACTCTATCCTACATAGGTGAGTTCCGCATCGAGGACATCCTTAAGGTTGATTTTGGTTGGAAGTGTCCTAGTGGTGCGTTTGGTGAGATATGCCCTCTCAAACTTCTCCCCATCCGGATCATATAAAGTCATCTTTATGTGCCATGATCCATCTCCTTCCTTAGGTGGTTTTTCCCAATTCCATTTATGCTTATCATCCTCACTTTTCCACTTATTCATTGCTAGGTTGATTGGCAAAACTTCTAGGAAGTCAGTCATCTTTCTAAAAACTAGGGGATCTTCAAAAGGGTCTAACTCAGTGTCCCTAGCCAAAAGTTGCTCTACCGTTTGTGTTCGGTTCACAAATTCGTCTTCTAGGTAGAATGGGCGTTGGGGTCCTATGAAGTCTCCATCTAACCATGGTCCGTATCTAGAGGGTCTCCTAATAACATCTGTTGGTTCCTCAAGAGTGTCATAGGCGTGTTTCTTAACATCATATACCGACCAAGTTTCTCCTTCTCCTACCGCTATTTAGATTCTTTACAATCAATCATAGCACTTGCGGTGGCTAGAAATCCTCTTCCTATCAACAAATGGCATGTGGGGTCGCTAACCATGTCGAGGACGTGGAAATCGGCTAAAATTGTCAACTTCCCTATGTGTACTACCACGTCCTTTACTACTCCTACCGGGTATGCTACACTTCCATCTGCTAAAGCTATTATTACCTCAGTTTCTTCTAGCTTTCCTAGTTTGAGGGTGGTGTAGAGAGGTAATGGAAGTAAGTTAAGGCTTGATCCAAGATCAACTAATGTGTCATAAGCATCCGAATTACCAATCTTGCACGGTAGGACAAATAGGCCCGGGTCGTCTAATTTCTTAGGTAACTTGTTTCGAACGAAGGCGGTCCCCTTGTCGCCTAACTTGAGCTTCTTCTCATATTTTTCTAATAGGGCATTATAGTACGGAGCTCATGCCAAAACATCAATAACCAGGCGTTCGAGGCGGAGTTCCTCGAATTCTTCGTCAAGGTTTAGAATAGGTGGTGTTTCAACTATGTTGTTGACCAATTTAGTGTTGGATAATTTATTCTCGTGGTCTTTTTGAGGGATTTGGGTTTGTTTGAAATACGTGCTCATGGATTGACCGAATAGTATTGCGGGTAAGAACTAGGAGACGAAACCGAAGAAATGGAGTTAACGTTTAGTTTCGGGTTCTTGACCGTGTCGCTTGGGAGGGCTCCCATCTCTCGGTCATTGAGAACTTTCAACAAATGTGTCGACCTTATTGGTCGTCTCGCTTTGCTTTTATTTGAAATCGGATTCAAACTTTGATATACGAGCGTCTTGAGACGCCATAAATTTAGACATCAATCCCTCAAGGTTATTGGTACTACCATAGTTATTGGAAGGATTATTGTTGAAAGTACGGTTTGAGGATGAACCGTTTGATTGGAAACGATTAGGTGGATTGGAAGAATTGTTTTGAGGCGTGTGGAAAACTAGAAGGGGGCTTGAATAGTTTTACATCTTTTTAATTTGTTCAAAGTTCATTGGAAAACCTTCAATTAGAGTTTAGTATGAAAACACCATATAATCAATATGATCAATTATATATGTATGCTTTTGGATTTATTTTCAAAACTTAGTTTTATGAATGGAGCTTTGGTTGATCTTTATGTGAATATGTTTTCCTATTAAAATCTTAAAACGTTTTGTATCAAATTATCGATTAAGTTAAACTCAACATGAGAAGTGTGAATAATGCATCTAAGTCCATTAGACCATATCATATAATTATTCATCCTATAGCAATATTAACTTATATCTATCACATTCAACATCAAAACAAT
>LBNU01026833.1:72956-128070 GCA_014162995.1 Artemisia annua | reverse complement strand
CTATGTGCATTGCTCAAGATGTGTTTTATACTACTACTGATTCATCCTTATCTGCTTCCCATTTTCATGATATGTCTGTTACATTAAAGGTTTTTCAGAATCGTGTTGTTGAGCTTGAGGGGGAGAATTTAAAACTGCGCGAAAAAATTCAAAAACATGGTCAAGCAATTTTCAAAACTAGAGGTTGATAATCTTAACTTGCAATTAAGATACCAACATCTAGAAGAAAGAATTAGAAACTCAAATGCCAAGACATCTTCGGATGCTCCTGAATTTGATGCATATTTTGAATTAGTCAAAAGGGATGAAAGAATTCAAGCTCACACTAACACGATTCGGAAACTGAAGCTTCAAATTGCTCATTCTAAGACAAATAAAGATGATGTGATTGATAATAAATGTGATGCGATTGATTCCCAGAAACCTCCGTGTTTAGATTCTCAATATCTGCAACTTCAAAATGTCATTAACGATTTGAAATACGAAAATGATTGTTTTCAAGCTGAAAACTCTAAAATCAAACAACATTACAAAGAGTTACATGATTCGATGAAGATCGTGCGTGATAAAAACAATGAAAAGATAACTTCTTTGCTCAATGAAAATGAGAATCTAAAGACTCAGGTGAAAGGGAAAACAAAAAGAACTGATGTTGATGCCATTAATATTCCTCTTCCCCTTAGGAATAATGCGTTTGTTCACAGTGAGTACCTGAGGTATCTCAAGGATTGCCTAGATATCCTTTGCGAAACTATTGAAGAGGTTAGAATAGTGAGCCCTGCGGACATTGGCATCCGTGATGTGTATTATCTCACTAACAGATCATATGAGCTTTTAGATTATGCCATTGGTACATGTCCTAAAGTTGTTTGCATGCGTGATAAGTCTAATGATTTCTCCGTTAAGGTTAAGAACAAGCATGTTGCCTTTAAAGTGCCCATAACATCACCAAAACATAACACATCAGATACCAAAAATCAAACAGCAGTTTCTCGTTCTAATGTTCCCATCATTAATTCTACAGGAGTAAAAGCTGTCACTAATGCTAGCGGGTCAAAGTCCAGTTGCAATACAAGGAATGATAGGACTTCGCCAGCTAAAAGTGCTCAAGGAAAGAAAGTAGAAGACCACATTAGGAACAATAAGACTGATCTGAACGTTGAGAATCGTGTTGATTCTAGTATTAGCTCTAGGCGTACTGTAATTAATTCGAATTCTAAAACCAGTTGTGAGATCTGTAATAACTATTTAAATTTTGGTAATCATGATGTGTGTGTTAAGACATGTTTGTATGCTTCTAAAGTATCCCCTGGTTGTCATACTGTTTATTATAATCGTGTAAAACATGTTTGGAAAGCAACAGGAAGGAAGTTTACTAATGTTGGCTATCATTGGAGACCCACTGGAAGAATAGTGTCAATAGGAAGTCATCGCCCCTTTGCCAAACAGTCTAATCCTAAGTTTCCCAACATTAGGATTTGGAAGAAATCTGGTAGAACTTTTCCTATAGGAACCCAATGTGCTAACCATAAGTCTAGTTCCCCAGCATATCATGTTATGACTAAGGTCACTATTAATTCTTCCAATTCTGATGTTTGTGCTAACCAATCGGAACCCACTTTTGGTTGGGGATCCAAGTTTGTCCGTTATCCATATCTGTCTGATTTCAAATGCAGGTCGTACAAATCGCCCTGTGGTATTTGGACTCAGGCTGCTCAAAACATATGACGGGGGATCGCTCGCGGCTCAGAAATTTCGTGAAAAAGTTTATCGGGACTGTTAGATTCGGGAATGATCATTTTGGTGCAATAATGGGTTATGGAGATTATGTGGTTGGTGACAGCGTTATCTCTCGGGTATATTATGTAGAAGGTCTTGGGCACAATCTATTCTCCGTAGGTCAATTTTGTGACTCAGATCTAGAAGTTGCCTTCAGAAAACACTCTTGTCATGTTAGAAGATTGGATGGTATGGATCTCTTGAAAGGCAGACGTGGCACAAACCTCTACACTATATCCATTGAAGACATGATGCAATCATCTCCAATCTGTCTACTATCTAAGGCTTCCAAGACCAAGTCTTGGTTGTGGCATCGTCGTTTGAACCATTTGAACTTCGGTACCATCAATGAACTTACTCGTAAAGATCTTGTTCGAGGCATGCCCAGGCTGAAGTATGAAAAAGATCATCTTTGTTCCGCTTGTCAGCTTGGTAAAAGCAAGAAGCATACTCACAAACCCAAAACCATCAACACCATCATGGAAGTTCTTCATACCCTTCACATGGACCTTTGTGGTCCCATGAGAGTGCAAACCATATTTGGAAAGAGATATGTGTTAGTGATTGTTGATGACTACTCTCGTTTCACATGGGTCAAATTCCTCAGATCCAAGGATGAAACACCTGAAATCATCATCAAACTAATCAAGCAGCTGCAAGTTGGACTCAATAAAACAGTCAGATTCGTCCGCACAGATAATGGAACGGAGTTTGTCAATCAACAACTTACTCAGTTTTATGAAGATCTGGGAATTAGTCATCAAAGGAGTATACCTCGAACCCCTCAGCAGAATGGAGTCGTTGAAAGACGAAACCGTACACTTGTAGAGGCAGCACGAACTATGTTGATCTTCTCCAAAGCTCCTATGTTTCTCTGGGGAGAGGCAATTGCAACGGCTTGTTACACTCAGAACAGATCACTAATACATCCTCTTCACTGCAAAACTCCTTATGAGCTAGTGCATGAAAGAAAACCCGACCTCTCTTTCCTTCGTGTTTTTGGTGCATTATGTTACCCAAACAATGATAGCGAAGATTTGGGAAAGCTAAAGGCAAAAGCTGATATTGGAATTTTTGTTGGGTATGCACCAAACAAGAAGGGTTATCGAATCTACAACAAAAGGTCCCGACAAATCATGGAAACCATCCATGTCACGTTTGATGAGCTGACCGAGCAAACGGTTCCTGAATACTCCAGTTCAGGACCCGCATCTAATCTTTGGACTCCTGGACCCATTAGTTCAGGACTTGTAAATTCTTCCACCACAGATGCTCCTTCTGTGCCACCTACCTGTGAGGACTTGAAGAAATTGTTTGATTCAATGTATGATGAGTATTTTGAGCCTCAACAGAGAGTCGAACCTGAACAACAAGTCATAGATCCTGATGCTGCTGCTAATGATGAACCTCAACCCACAAACGGGCCTTCCATCTCCATCTCTATTAGTCAGAATGCTCCATCATCTAGTCATACCAATCACACAGATCAACACTCTTCAATTCCACAAGAAGAAGCATCTGATAACACCTTTGAAGTGAATCCTTTTACTCAACCACCTGATGAACCTTTTGTCAACATATTTGCTCCTGAACCATCTACTTTGGCAACCTCCTCAGAAGATTCCAACACTGCTACTTCAATTCCCAATCATCAACTTCATGAGCATATCAGGAAATGGACAAATGATCACCCGATTGACAACATCATTGGTAACCCATCTAGGCCAGTATCTACACGACGACAACTTGCCACAGATGCTTTATGGTGTTTTGTTAGCAACGTGCTGTCCAAAGTCGAACCAAAGAATTATAAAGAAGCATTGACTAAAACGTCCTGGTTCACTGCAATGCAAGATGAAATCCATGAATTTGACAGACTAGATGTTTGGGAATTAGTGCCCCCTCCAGACTGTGCAATGATTATCGCCCTCAAATGGATCTTCAAAGTGAAGCTTGATGAATATGGTGAAGTGTTAAAGAACAAAGCTCGACTTGTGGCCAAAGGGTTCAGACAAGAAGAAGGCATCGACTTTGAGGAATCATTCGCACCAGTTGCCAGAATTGAAGCCATCAGAATCTTCCTTGCCAATGCAGCCAGTCAGAACATGGTTGTATACCAAATGGATGTGAAGACTGCCTTTCTCAATGGACACTTAAAGGAAGTAGTATATGTAAGTCAACCAGAGGGGTTTGTTGATCCTGAACGCCCTAATCATGTCTATCGCTTGAAGAAGGCACTATATGGTCTTAAACAAGCACCCAGAGCATGGTATGATACACTGTCCAAATTTCTTCTAGCCAACCAATTCACCAAAGGTGTTGTCGATCCTACCTTGTTCACAAGAAAGTTGGGAGAGCATCGTCTCCACGTTCAGATCTATGTGGATGACATTATCTTCGCATCAGCCGATCCACTAGAATGTGATAGGTTTGCACAAGAAATGAGTACAGAATTCCAAATGTCCATGATGGGGCAAATGTCGTTCTTCTTGGGGCTTCAGATTTCTCAAAACCCACATGGTATCTTCATCAATCAATCCAAGTATGCCATTGAAATACTAAAGAAATTTGGATTCGAATCATGTGAATCTGTTGATACTCCAATGGTTGAGAGAACTAAGCTGGATGAGGATATTGAAGGAGCACTTGTCGACCAAACCAAATACCGAAGCATGATCGGATCATTGATGTATCTCACAGCCAGCAGACCTGATCTCTTATTTGCTGTCTGCATGTGTGCTCGTTATCAATCCAAACCTACTAAGAAGCACTTAGAAGCAGTCAAAAGAGTCTTCAGGTACCTTCAAGGAACAATTCACATGGGCCTTTGGTATCCTAAAGACACTGCAATGGCTCTCACAGCCTACTCTGATGCTGATCATGCGGGTTGTCAAGATACTCGACGAAGTACTTCTGGTGGTGCTCAGTTTCTAGGAGATAAGCTGGTTAGTTGGTCATCAAAGAAGCAAATGAGTACATCAATCTCCTCTACAGAAGCTGAATATATTGCCATGTCATCATGCTGTGCTCAAATTCTTTGGATGAGGTCTCAATTATCCGACTATGGCTTTAACTACAACAAAGTTCCGATGTACTGTGATAACAAGAGTGCCATTGCTCTTTGCTGCAACAACGTCCAGCATTCAAGATCAAAGCACATTGATATTCGACATCATTTCATCAGAGAACAAGTGGAAAAAGGAATTGTGGAACTCTACTTTGTAAGGACGGAATTTCAGCTGGCTGATATCTTCACAAAGGCACTTCCAAGAGAACGGTTTCAATTCATTCTCCCACGTCTTGGAATGAAGAGCATCACTCCTGAGTCACTCAAAAGTCTTCAGGAAGATAATGATGAGTAACTGATTCACTTCACATATCCTTTTATATATTATATAAAACCCAGAAAAGAAAAATACAAAAATATAAAACCTATAAAAACCATAAAAATCTGAAAAACTCAAAAATACCAAAAATATATGTTTTGCTTAAATTATGGTTTGCTATTACTTCAGATAGCAACCCGGTTTTCAAAATCCGTGTAAAAACACGTTATCATGTTTTCACTATGTGCGGATTATCCAAAAAGTTGTACGCTTCAGTGCAGCCTTTCTAGTAAAAGAAGAGAAGTCTTCTTTTCCCAAAATCTCTTTCTTCTAATATTCTTCAAAAGAGATTTTGTGGTGTACAAGGTGGCCATTGGTCTTAAATTTTCTCGTATACGTTACCACTCACATTAATGGCTACTAAACGTTAAAATGGAAAAACGGGTCATTAATTGAGGGGGAGCATATGTGCTCAAAATTTCTGCACCTTTAAAAACTTTGTGCACCAGCCACAGTAAAAACTCAAAAAGTGTCTCAAAATCAGTAAACGTTTAAAATTTCGCCACATGTCTCTCCAAAGCTTTTTCGAAAATCATTTAAATCAATTGGGATCAGAAAATCTCAAAAGATTTGAAATTTTATGATCGGGGGAGAGAATGTGATTTAAATATAAAAACTGATTTAAAAGTGATGTTTTTGGACTCAAAAGATCGCTCCCTTATGTGCTTAAATTTTAAAAGATTTTGGAGTATGAACAAAGCACATATTGAGGGGGAGCAGGTGATCTAAAATGATGAATAAATGATCTCTTTTGCAAGCTCACCCGTATGTGCCAAAGTTTTTCAAAATTGATTCAATCCATGTGCACATATTGAGGGGGAGCAAGTGGCTAAGAGTCTTTCGTGGGTTTTTACAAACTCAAGTAAAAACCGTGAATTGCTTATGACTCAGAATTTGACTCATGAATTGACGAAACATGAAAAGTCGTGAATCCAAAAGACTAGTCCTGGCCGGGTAATAATTTCAAGCTGGTTTACCAGTGATGTAAACGTGTCTCAAAGAGGACTGGTCAAAGTAGATAGTACCGTTTCGAGAAACTCTTCTTAGATATATACTTTGACGGGTCTAACTTCTTTTTTAAGGAATGTTAACAACTTCAAGTTAGTTATTAGGGCTGGTTATCACCTAAAAGCTGATAATGGATCCCTTTAACTAAGCAACGTAAACGTGTCCCTCGGGTATATGTCTATTAAGAGCCGATCAATTCAAATAAGTGTAACTCACCCCGACATGTGCAAATTTCTTTCCTCCTATAAGCACATGTTAAGGGGGAGCATTTGAAAAAATGATAAAACTCTCAAGGTGTTAACAAAAATGTGTTTCTTTATCATAAACACCTTGAGAGAATTTTCAATGATTTGGTTATATGGCGAATGTGGAAAAATACCAAAAGACCGACCACTTTAATTTAATGCATGGAGTTATAAGGATGGTTAGGTTAGGTATATGTTCCCATGATCCACCAGAACCGGAGGGATCTTCCCAGGGACAATCCAATAGATAGATTAGAAGTCCTTAAGAATGATTGAAAAAAAGGAGAAAAGTGAGAAAGGGAATAGTGCCGACTGAGACTGAGCTAGGACTGGAACAAACCCAACAAGGTTCTAGTAAATGAAGACTCGGTAAGCACTAAAGGGGTTGAAGAATTAAAAAGAAATGAATTAAGAAAGGGTGAAAAGAAATAGCCCTCCAATTATTCAACCTTAGGGCAGAAACCGGGTTCAATTCATATGCTACTGATTGTTACCAAGGTAACATCGGTATTGAAGATAAAGACGTCATGGACCCAGTGACGCACTGCACTAAACCTCCCAGCCACTCAAGTTCTCTTAAAAGAGCTTGTTTCATTCTCACGGGGAACCGGTGTAAACTATCGACTAGTCTCTTAGAGCTAGTTGATATTGAAACAGGAGACCCCTCCCTAGTCTCCGAATAGGATAACCAATGTGCACTTATCGAGTCTAGAGCCAAGAGATGCATCAAAAGATCTCATAGGAACACTTGATACTTCTACACTGGTTGTTCAACATTAAGGACACCAGATGTAATATTTTGAGTCCTACGCAGATCTTAGCAATCTGCCGAGAACACTTATGAGGGAATATACATAAGTATTTCCCAGTGATTGAGTGGAAACTCCTGCCAGGGTCAACATCAAACAGCCCTGACAGCAGGTCACTTCGGTAATCTCTTGTGGGTTACGCTTAGTGTGTACGGTGGTGTTCCAAAAGGTCTACAGTCGTGGGGTGATCTCCAGCGACTCACCTAATCGTTGGTGTACTTCGGTATGTCAGTGAAAGCCCTTTCGGGGGCATCCGATTAGGAACGGCCTTGGTAAGGATTAGAGAAAGTCTTCACACTATGCTGTTGACGATCTCGAAGTCCGAACTTGTAAGTGCCGGTATGTTTATTACTAACCAAGTTTTATGCAGCTCAACATACCAAACTTACCATGTTCACCACCATCACTCTAGTTCCACATGCTCATACCAACATCTAAAAGGAGACGTCAGAACTGTTCAACCGGGAAGATCTACTCAACAAAGATGTATGGGCATGTTGGAAAGGCGTAATCACACCAAAGACAAAGAAGTTGACGATTGATGCCGATTGCTGAAAAGATGCAGATTCATCATCACATGCTTACACTTCAACATCATAACTCAAGATATCATGATCAAAGAATGGGCTTCGACTATGCTTCCTCAACTCTGATGCAGAAAATCATGATCAAGAAAAGTGTAAGCATGACATCACAAAGACTATCACAACATCACAAAGAGACACATACACTCAAAGATGACTTGAAGCTAATTATATGGATGAAGAGCGAAGAACAAAGTCAAAAGATCATCATATACATCAAGGAAGTCATCTTGAGTCGACTATCAATGAAGAATCAACAACTACGAGCTACAAAAGAATCTACAAAGATCTCAATGCAAGAATTCAAGAATAAAGAACAAAAGGGTGACCTCTCTTAGGGGGAGATTGTTAGGAATACGATTTTTGTATAAGAAAGATTCGGTCACCCCAGATATGATTAAGCATTGTTTAGCTCGTAGTAGTTACATTAGTTAGTAATACGTAGTTTAGAATTAGATTAGTTCGCGGAAGAAGGACGGGTCTTTACCCACTGTATACCTGATCCGCAGCCCAAGTGGCACGCCCAAGTGGCAAAACCCATGTATATAAACCCCTCTCCATCCTTGGAGAGGGTAAGCCTTCTCTCATAATTCTATTTTCTTTTTTTTGGTTTTCTCTCAAGGCTTCATCTCTTTTTCTCTCTAACTTTCTCTTTCTACATTTCTTTCTTTCTTTCTTACTTGGAACGAACCAAAACCACAAGGTTAGTCGTGTTTATGAGCTTATCTAGTATCCTACATTATCTGTATTTATGTTTATGTTATTTTCTTTTTAGCTTAAGTCGAGTCGAGTCTTGGCTTAGCAACGCCACTTTGTGCATGTATTTGATTAAGATAATTAACTCGCCACCACTAAAAATACCCTTTATTCCAACCAAACCGTGTTTATCATATCACTACACCTAACGTTACAACCCTTGAAAAGCCCTCTTTGATAGTTTATCTTAGGTGCTTACGCCTAGTGGAGGAGGTTTTTAATCCTTTCCCAAGCCTATGGTAATCTATTTACTATGACAGGTAGTGAGTGATATTTCTTCCATTTCCATTTAGTTATATAGGTTTATAACACCCGAGAGATGAGAGTATCCAAACACTAATTGTGAGGTGCTAGTGTATGATTTCCGTGCTTGTTATGACTAGGGTGGAATAACTATTTGTTGTAATTACTTTTATATTAGTGTTAAATGGCCCCTAGCTCATATTTTGATTGGAATAAAAGCGCATTTGCTTGAGGACAAGCAAATCTCAAGTGTGAGGGTATTTGATGAGGCGAAAAGTGTTACGCTTTTAGGGGGTCATTTAAGCCCTAATCCATAATTATTTGATCAAATATTGCCTTAAATCGTTCCTTTTGTCATTTTAGATACTTTGAAGAGGAATTTTGGAAAAGGAAGCATTTTGGACGTTTTTGGAGCATAAAAGTGAAGAAAACGACAAAGTCTCAAATTATGTTGAAAACAGTACCTGACTGCGTCACGTTCTATCGTGTGATGGCGTCACACTTTGATAATATGAAGGATGCTTTTTACACTAGACGCCCCAGAAAGTTTTGAAGAATTAACACGTGACGCCGTCACGTGTTGGAAGCCCTAGGCCGTCACGTTATGTGGTAAAGGGAGACGGCCCAGAAGAAATTATAAGGGGACGGCGTCAAGAATGGATCTGAGCAATCCGAATTTTATTTTGGCGGCGAGATGACGGCGTCAGACCCTATAAGCTGACGCCGTCACAATGTAAAATCTATATATAGTTTTCTAATTTTCATTCATTAGTGTGCAACTTTTGGGAACAAACCCCTAGCTCGTTTTTCTACTGTAATTTCAAGGGTTTTCCACCCTTGAAACTTGGATGCTTAATTGAAGATAAGTCTCTTCCAAATCATTCAATATGTCTATGTATTGTGTGATTATATCTTATGTTTGTCTTTCAATTAACATGCTAGGCTAGGTCTTTATTGTGTTTGCTTAGATCTAATGAAACCTAGCTATTGATTATATGTTGTTGGTTTGCTTGTGATTATTGTGGGTGGGTGAAGTCGATGTTAGGCTTAAGAAAACTGGCTAACCTCCTATATGGTAACTTGCTTGAACGTCTTAAGAAACATGAATCGGATGTGTACTACGATTATTTGGTTGTATTTAATGCATGAGCGAATTCTAATGATCCCATGTTAGGAGCTTTTAGTCGGCTCGACATAGGAGTGAAGTAGGAGCTTATAGAGTTAGCGAAGATCGTACACGGCCCTACGAATGGTTTAAAGGAATACAACCCGTCATCCACGTAATTACAACAAACCAACTAACATATAAAAGATAGCTAGGGAGTAAGGAAATCTAAGTAAACACATGTTTCTCTCATATAAGTTTCACAACCACTTTAATTTTCTTGTTATTTTATTTTATTTGCATAAGTAGTTAATTGGGTTAGTTGACTAGCAACTAATTCCGCCGACTCCTCTATAACCCGAGATTTTTACTTGCTTTCTAAAAAATTATAAAAATACAAAAATAATCATCCCTCAACCCTTAGACCTAATTAGAGTAGCTTTTCAAGCCTAACGACACTATTCCCCGAGAGAACGATCAATCCCCCGGTACTTGCCACTTCACTATACTACATCGGTCAGGTACACTGCCTGGTGGGGATTGCAAGCTTCTCAAGATCCCTTGAGAGGTAAAACCCTAGTGCGTGGTCGCAATCCCGCGCATCAAGAACCAACTTAGAGGTCAAAGGTTTCAAACTAGTAACATGAAAACAAAACCATTTTCTTGTTATTTTTCTTTTCCCTCGCTACTGTGTCTCGACCAGAACCACAAACAACCAAGCAACCACCCTTGCACCTCCATGACACACCACCTTGTCACCCTTTCCATCACCACCTTATAACTCCATGGCTACAAAACAGCCACAACACCCTTGTCACTTCCCTTAAGCCCTAAGCAACACCACCCCTTGTCACTCCCTTAATCACCAAGCAACACCACCCCTCGCTACCACTCACAATCGAACACACCACCCCCATGTCACCCTTAAACCACAACCACAAGCCCCCTACCTATACACCATAGCCTCGCTTACTCACTCGTAGCAGCCCTTAGTCACCCCCTCCTCCTCTTGCCACCACACCACCCTTTCTTGCCCAACACTCCTAAACCACCCTATAAATACCCCTCGACATCACCTCATTCCAAACCACCCCATTCCACTTCTTCACCTCTTTATTTCTGGTCTGACATAGTAGCATAGAGTCCCTAGGAAACCTAGGAGTCGAAAAAACCTAGTCTTAAAGTGTTAACTTATAAAACTTATTGGTAGGGTCATTGTAGGGCCCACCAAAAATTATTTGTAAATATGAGGGAAGGACTATACGAACCTTAATACTAAAGTATCTTGGCAAGTATTGATCTCCCGAGTATCGTTTCGAAAGAGTGGTGAATTGAAATGTGTCAATCAAGTTTTGTTTGATGCTTAGTTATCGAAATATTTTTGGTTTTTATAAAAGATTTTAAAAGCTAAATTGATTAATAAAAGAAAAACTACAAGCAAACAATAATAAAGCGATATAAAAATATAATAATAAAGGATATGCTTGTCAAGCGAGGCGAAAAGATCATTAAGTATGAATTAGCGTTTAAATTGATGAATTAATACGCGTTAAAAGAAACTATACAATTCTTTATTTTGGTAAAATTACTAGATTTAATTAATTACCCTAACAGCTTTTGCCCGTCAAAACAACCAAAAATTAATCCAAGTAACCAAAGATTATTAATCGACAATTTCTAAATTTTCACGCTTAATTCTCAATTCATAACTCACTTAACAAGCATATAAAAATCTACTCTATAATGCAAAATAAAACTAAACTAATCGTTAAACTAACAAACATGACAATAACAATTAAAATACTAAATAAAGAGATAAAAGGGATAGAGATAACCAAATGAGATGAAAAATATAAAGATGGCGAGATGAGACCCATTCCATACGCTTCAACCCAACATCCAATAGCTCCATGATTAAGCCAAATAATATCCACTAAATACTTTTACCGATGTTCTTATACGTATAAGGAAAAAAAATGATTTAAAGCTAGTTTATATATTTGATTAACTAATATTAAAAACTGATTAATAAAAAGTTTGAAAGAGATAAAAGCTAAATTCATTTAGAAACGTTGAAATAAAAATAAAATGAAAATATTACATTACTGTGAAATTTGCTACGGAACAAAATTTAAAACAAAAGAAACATTCATTAATACAAGCCACTAGTTATTAATTGAGATGAAATTAGGACAAAAGATGATTTAATGCTAGATGGTGACGTTGAAATTGATTTCGAAACTCGTTACCGTGAATATTAATTCCCATTACAAAATTTAGACATCAAAACTAAAAGAATAAAAGCTAACATAAAGTAATAACCAAAACTAAGGAACAAGATGGAGAACACGTGTTGTCTACTGCTACGAAACCAAACTGAAACACAGGAAGTAGAAATGAAATCTTAAATTTGACAAAGTAATTTAATAGTTTAAAAAGCAAGAATTACTACTAAGGAAATGAATGAATATACCCACACCAGGTGGTGTCGGCTGCTTCTCCACCCACACCCCACAAAAAAATGCGTCCCCTGTCTCTTTAGGTTATAACACCATTTAATTACACTGGACCAGGTGTTGGTAGTGATGTTGGGCCGAACTTTGGAGTTACTTCTTTATCCTTGTTGGGCTATTTCTCTTGGGTTTTTGTATCTTGAAATAATCTTGTTGGTTCGTTAATTGGCTTGGCTGGACCCATTTCTTCGGGCTTCGATAATCTTGCATAAATGCTCGAAATCCTGTACTTTTGCTCCAAATTTCTCGTTTCATACCTACAATAATAAATAACACATTTAAACAATATATGTACTTAAAACACACATTTTTGCTATTTATTATGCCAGAAATATGAGGATTTCGATATAAAATATATGTATAATTTAACATATATCACTTATAAGTATAAATAAAGTATTTACCTAATAAATAAAAGTACTATCTTTTTTTATAATGTATCGCAATAGTAGGGAGCTTCATGTGAGGGGTTTCATTTGTGTATTCATTTTGACGAGTTTGTTGGGTTTACGATTTAAAGTGCCCTGACTCCTCAAACATTTACTACAATATGACCTCTGAATTATGATGGCCCGAACGGTGATACGTTATATTTAAGTCTAGTACTTAATAACATAACACAATACTAGGGAGCTTCATGTGAGGGTTATGTACTTCTGAATTATGATGGCCCGAACGGTGTTATGTTTAGTAACATAACACAATACTAGGGAGCTTCATGTGAGGAGTATGTAATTCTGGATTATGATGGCCCGAACGGTGTTATGTTATATCTAAATCTAGAAAACCCTAAGAATACTTACTTAGGAAATAGAATACTAAAACTTAGACAAACACAATCAGACTCGACATACACACTACACCCGGTTGCGTGAGTAGGCCGTCTAGTATCTCAATCACCTTTCCTTAAAGCCCAGGTGAGTTCATAGCCTCACACTCTTTTTTTTAAATGCTTTACAAACCCTGTGAGGGGGATACATGCTACTTGCTTTACTTTAAAACCAAATACAAGTCTTTTTCTTTGATTATTGCACGAGTAACACTATCTGCCACCATTACATAACTAAAATTCATGAGCCATAATCGCTTGGGATATTTTACCCAAGTGAACGCGAGTATAGTTGATAGATCTATTGGAGTTTGACAACTCTCGTTGGTTTGCCTGTGTCTTGGGCACCAATAAGTACTATATTTGAAACCTCTAACTATTAACTTTGGCAAGTTATCCTTCTCGTCCCCTCATGGTGGTCTGCAGACCCCATGACCCGGACTGTTAGTACGGTTTCATGAGCTTTGTGCAATGACACCCTCTTTCTTCAGTATTGTACTGATCATACAATACTGACACAAACTGTTTAAATACGGTTTCTACCACTTTACATGGGTGTATAACAACGTAGCCCATGCTTTACTAAACTTGTATTCACACTACTACTACTACTTAAACCTATGACTCTCACTCAACACCTAGTGTTGACTCTTTAAGCATGTGTCCTAGGTATATGGCCGTTACGGAGATATGACAGGAAGCGACACTGAACTTGGAGGACTTTCAACTTTGTTATCTTTCAAACTATATTTCACACTTAGATTTATGGGACCTCATTTTAATAAAACTCAGATATTTTTATGAATGATAACTTATTTATAAAAACGTCTCTTTTCGAGTCGTTTTCTATCATTGTGACTGTGATTCCATGAAGTAATACCACAACCCTAAATCCGCTGCGAACCGTGAAAATGGGGGTGTTACATTCCTAAATATATATATTTTCGATTCCATAGGGAAGATGAGCTTCAGTTACAAAAGCTATGGAAGTATTGCCTTTCCTCTATCACTTTAGCCAGAGGTATAACTTTGATCCAAACTCTACCTTCTGCTATATGATGCTTTAGGTACGCTTGAACCACATTATATCTCTCTTTAACAAAGTGGTAAGCAGGACCATACTTGCAAATTCAACGACTTATCACAGTAGTAATTTGCTTTAGCTATTTGTTGATATTAAAATGTTTGACTTCTTGACCATGATACAGGAGGGTTGAACAAGTAAGATGCGTTACACCTACAGAAAGTAGGACAGCAACACTATTTCGTCCTATTTCTAGCCGTGATTAAGTTCTTCATGCCCAGGTAAATATGTAGACGACTAATGTTTATAAATCGTCTCATTTCATGTTCTATATTGTCATAAACACTCAAAGGTCAGCGGTGCAAGTATTCCTAGTGGTACCGACTCGATCTAATGCCATCTTAATTAAGACTTATCGAAGAGATATCGATGTGATAAACGTGTTCTTTACTGCTATGTGCCTGTAAATTGAGCTAATTAAATTGTCCAGGGTAAGGGGGTTTGGCTGCTGTGATAAACGTGCTAAGGGACTAATTATTTTAGACAACTTTAGTTCCGTAGTGGCTTTACTGGTATGTGCTTGTAAATTGTTCTACTGGAGTGGCGGTGAAAGAGGTTTATGCATAAGGTGGGGTATATGTTTTAGGGATGATATTGTCGTTTCATAATTTGAAATGAGTAGTTGTTTAAGGTTTTAAGCTTAGTCTTAACCATTGGTTTGAAATAGGTAATATGTGAAAGGTTGGGTGGAGGGATTGGGGGTGGTGTTGCTTCTTTTCTTGTAAGTCTTAAAAGATTACAAGCATTGAAAGCTTTATTTGTAACAACCCAGACTTTTTAAAGACACTTAAATTTTTAGGCTTTTAATTATATGTGTATCTTTCCTATTAAAGAAATGTTTTTTGTCTTAAACATTTTAAGACTTCTAAATATAGATGTCCTAAATACATTATAAGGTAGTATAGATGGTTAGTGGGGCTAATCCCTTCACTAAGGGAAAAAAAGAAACATGCCCATTGTTGATCTTATATCATTTGAAGTCGTTAGTTTTGCTAAACATAACCTGTGTAGATGTGTAATATGGTGCAGAAACTTCACCAAAATCTTAGTGTAACATATACGCTAAAATAGATTAGTCCACACGTATCATGACTTGTAAAAACTTTGCCACAATTGCCACAAAATTTAAACTAGAAAACAAAAGGGGCTTCCTTAACGCTGTAAACAACAAACCACAAGGACCACAATACAAAATCCATCAATAGATCTAACAAGTGCACTTTTAAAATTCCATATTTACAAAGTCACCCTTTAAATTTCAAAAGATTCTCAACACATATTCAAACTTTATAAAAATATCTTTCACAAAAAAGTCAAATAAAATCACAAAGCCACGATTTCCCTTTTTTAAACCCAAAGAGCGGGCCTAATAACGTGAACACCAATCGCACGATCTTTCTCACCCCCTAATCCAACGATCCACAACACATCTCCACATTAGTTACCATACACCACACCACACACGATCACAAAACCCCCAATATATTCACATCCCTTCTCCCAATCCAACGCTCCACAAAACGCATCCACACAGTACTTACCATACACCACACCACACACAATCACAATCACCATAACGGCTCAGCTCAGCTCCCATATCCACTGATCTACTATTCTAAACCCTAAAACAAAGCGCGTGAAGTCACACTCATCTACTTTTTGAATTAGTCATCGTCATAATAATGTTTATAATCAGATCTATCGAAATATAAAAATTAGGGCTTATTTTTATAAAAATGACGAGAGTATATGATAATTGGGAGAGGTTAGTGAGAGGTACTTTACGGCGAGAACAGCTCCGGTTAACCGGAAAAGGTCACGAACGGCAATCGAGTGGATTAGCGGGTGCGGTACCTGAAACGCTTCAACGGACGACTAATATTAACGCGATCTTACAAGCTGCTGATGAGATTCAGTCTGAAGATGCTCATGTTGCCAGGATTTGTAAGTTTTTTTTTTAATTTATTTATAAAATTTTACTGTTTATGTTTATATAATTTGGTTATATGTTTATGGAGTTTGTTATTGATGTGAATTTGGTGTATTAGTTGCGGAATGTAGTGCGATAGACGTTGAAGATGTACTGAATTTAAGTTTGATCGTGTTTATCGGTTTATTTTATTTTTTTAGATGAGAACCAAAAGTATAGCCTATTTATTGTTGCTATTGTAGTTATGTATTTATATAGTTTGATTACTAATATGAGGTTAGTGTATAAGATATCATGTTTCTACATGTATTAGTTGTGGAGTTTAATGTGATTGGTGAAGATAAACTTGTTTAGGAGAAGCATGAAATTTCAGGTACTAGTATGAGATTTCAGTTAGAAGTTTGAACGTGTTGTAGGTTTACATATGTTACTGTGAGTTCCATACCCTGCTTCGGCGGGATTGGGTATGTTCCATACTCAACATACCCGGTTTGTGTTTTAATTTGTTGTACAATGTGAATAAATCATTGTACTTTTAAGTAATGGGGTGTTTTAATAAGAGTATTAATTACATTTCAATTGATTTGTAGTNAAACATACCAAAGCGTCGTCTCAAGGCGTGGCGTGCAATAAAGCGTCATATAGTGTGATATAGCGCGTAGCGTGGTGCCTTTTTTTGAAGATTTTTTTTTTTTTTTTTTTTTTTTAAAGATTTATTGGACTGAGCTTATTTACAAGTATTTATTCGGGCTTAGTAGCTCCATAACTCAATTTTAAGCTTAGTAGCTAACTAATATTGACCACACTATAAATATGTTTTGCTGCTTTGAATCACGCCTTAAAAACGCTATAACGCAACGGCGCACGCTAAAGCTTGAGGCTTGGCTATGCCGCTACGCCACGCTATTTATAACCTTGGTATTAGCTGTTGAATTTTGAAGAAGAACTTAAGTTTGAATGTGTTTATAGGTTTATTATGTTTGTATAGTTTGATAGTTGATGTGAATTTGGTGTATACGCTATCGTGTTTCTATCTGTATTAGTTGCGGAATTTAGTGTAGTGCGATATATGTTGATAGAAGTACCGAATGTAAGTTTGAATGTGTTTATCGTTATATATTTATATACTTCGATTGTTGATGTGAATCTTGTGTAGTGCGATATATTGATAGAAGTTGAAGTTGAGAACTGAAAGCATGGCTTGTTTATGTATAGTTATAGTTGTTATGTATTTATATAGTTTGTATAATTATATCATGTTTCTATTTGTATTATTGTATTGGTTGTTATGTTCATTTATTATTGTTATATGTTGATTTAGTTTGATTGTTGATGTGAATTTAGTGAATATGTCAATGCACTTATCTATCGTTTGATCTTGTTGTTTTATTTTCAATAAATGTGTAAAACTATTTGGGACCTATGTTGTAAACCTTTATGTTTTAAATAAAATGATCAAACGTTGTATTTACAAAACGACACTTTAGGTCGTTCAATGTAACCTTGTATGAGATGCCATGATCGTTACACCCGGGAATTCAATTCCGCTGCCATATTACAGGTAAATTCAGGGTGTGACAGATTTTTGTATTAGTTGTAGAATTAAATGGTACAACATATCGCTAGAAGTGGAAGATGAGAACCAAAAGTATAGCCTATTTATTGTTGCTATTGTAGTTATGTATTTATATAGTTTGATTACTAATATGAGGTTAGTGTATAAGATATCATGTTTCTACGTGTATTAGTTGTGGAGTTTAATGTGATTGGTGAAGATAAACTTGTTTAGGAGAAGCATGAAATTTCAGGTACTAGTATGAGATTTCAGTTAGAAGTTTGAACGTGTTGTAGGTTTACATATGTTACTGTGAGTTCCATACCCTGCTTCGGCGGGATTGGGTATGTTCCATACTCAACATACCNGATTGGGTATGTTGTTGTTTTGTTATTCTGAGTATAGTGAATTTAGGTTGGAATTAAGAGTTTAGTTTTAGTCTCATTAACTTTTTGAATATATTTTTTTGTGAGGTGAATAATTCAGCGAATTTTTTTGGAAGTTATTATTGTGGTGTTAGGCGGTTATTTTTAGATGTGTTCTTAATATGGTGTACAGTTATACACTTAACCAGACCATCTGTGAGATTAGCATGGGTAATGTTGCCTGTTATTTAAGGGATGAGTTTGAGAAAAAAAAAAAATGTTCTGAAGCTTGGCGTAGACATATTAGGAATGATGGGATGTTTATGTACATGGTGTAGGAATGCTTAATGTAAGATCTTAAGAAGGTTGTCATGTGACGGGAAGTACAAGACATGCAATATCTTTAGAGCAGTAGCTGATTAAATAGCTATCTCGTTACTTATCACATGTCCACAATCCACCTATATATATTTCTAAAGGGCAAAGCATCGCTGCTGCAAACAACAGCCCAACATATCTGCAGCAAAAAGAAAATAATTTTACAAATTACATTTGTTACCCTTCAACATTTACTACTTTGCATAATTGGTCCTTCCTTATAGCCTTGCAGCATGTAACATCCCTGCAGCCAACAGCAGGGATCATTTTCCCATTTCTAAGTTAAAAGGCATGTTTGAAACTTAATAATCTTTCTTTAAGTAGTCTAATATGAATTGGACATGGCAGTATATGGTTATCATCTTAAGTTCTTTAGCTATAAAAGTTTGGTGTATGTATCTTGCTTACTTCCCTTGAAACCTTGAGGCTATGGATTCTCAATTATGATTTAGGGCTTACAAATAATATCTAACTGTATACAAAATATACTCTCTGTTTTTCAGTGTGTGAGACGGCATATTCCATGGCTCAGAGTTTGGATCCCAATAGTGAAGGAAGAGGAGTTCTTCAGTTTAAGACTGGCTTAATGTCTGTGATTAAGGTAATGCTAATATTTGAATTTTTTATTGAGTGCATGTGTGTAAATTGCTACAGTGTAGCACCAATGCTCTCAAATTTCTGGGTCTAGCTGTATAAGTATCTAATCTAATTCATTATTATTATTATTCTTAAATACTATTTGGAATATGTTGCAGCAAAAACTTGCCAAAAAGGACGGAGGGAGAATTGACCGAAATCGGGATGCTCAACACCTGTGGAATTTTTATCAGCGTTACAAGAGAAAGCACAGAGTTGATGAAATCCAAAAGGAGGAACAGAGAATGCTTGAATCCGGAATTTTCAGTGATGATATGGGACTCAGATCTCAAGAAACTAAAAAAGCTTTTACCACATTGAGAGCTCTTGTTGAGGTACTGGAGGTCCTTATCAAAGAAGGTCCACCTGATGGAGTTGGAAGAGAGATAGCAGAAGAGGTATTACCATCTAAAAGTTTGTTAAGTTACACATAAAAGTATTCTACATATTTGCTGCTGATAACATGATGTTTGGATTGATGTTTGGTTCGTAAGTTGCAATGCCATGAACTCTTAGTGAACTTGTTCGTACTGACTTAATGTTGAATTTGTTGGATTGCCAGCGATCCATTTTTCTATGATGCATTCTACATCGTTGCTTTTAAGGTTGAAAATCAGTTTTTTTTCTTTCTGTATTTGATTAAACTATACCGTTTTATAACTTATACAAGCATCTCTAATGCTTTTTGATAAATGTAATATTCTTTTGGGCAAGAGTAACTGCTTAGGGCTGTTAAATATTCTGAATTCATTGTCTCATTGACACTCAAAGATGTCAGTAACTATCTTTTCTGTATTAGTCTAGTGTTATTTTTTATCTTTTCATCATTGTGTTTATATGTTCATTTCAGTTAAAAAGACTAAAGAAACAAGATCAAGGATTGTCAGGAGATCTAACACCATACAACATTGTTCCTCTTGAAGCACCATCTCTGGCAAATGCTATTGGGTTCTACCCAGAAGTAAGCTAAAATGACTATTTTAGTGATAAATTTGTTTTACATGTCTTTCATTTCGTAGTACTTTGTTCTTGTGACGCTCTTTGAGGCATCTTCTTCTTGAATAAGACTTTAACTTCTTCTTTTGTTGATTCACAGATTAGAGGTGCAATATCTGCACTTAGATATCATGAACAGTTCCCCAGGCTTCCAGGCAATTTTGAGGTTCCTGCACATCGCAACTTGGACATGTTTGATCTCCTGGAATTTGTCTTTGGTTTTCAGGTTTGGACTCTTTCGTTATAACATATGTGTTTCTTACAATGGCCTGCTCACAAATTAGTGGTTTAAAATCAGGCACTCATTCACTATGTGCGTCTTTGTTATTTGTGGCCCTTTGCTTGTAGTTTTGCAGTTTCTCGTCACTTAGCAATGCCTTAAAACCCATAATATTGTCCATTATCTAGCTGGTTTTTTGTAATGGTGATTTTGTTTGTTTGATTTATCAACTTATCTTGACATTACATGTGCAGAAAGACAACATAAGAAATCAACGTGAGAATGTTGTTCTTTCTATAGCGAATGCACAATCACGACTTGGCATACCTGTTGAATCTGATCCAGTGAGTAATGTCGTTTATACTGAAACATTTTTATAATTGCTTTAACAGAAGGTCGCTGACGTGACATTCATAATTTTTGTAGACTATAGATGATAGAGCTGTTACGGAAGTTTTCCTGAAGGTTCTGGATAATTACATAAAATGGTGCAAATATTTGCGTAAACGTGTTGTTTGGAATAGGTGACTTACATGCCCATCTGTTGTATTCATATTCGTTATTTTTCGTCCTTCAATAATTGCAACAAGATATTGTTTTTTTGACAGTTTACAAGCCATTAATAAGGACAGGAAGCTTTTCTTGGTTTCATTATACTTTTTAATTTGGGGTGAAGCTGCAAATGTTCGTTTTCTTCCCGAGTGTATATGCTATTTATTTCATCATGTAAGCCTCTTGTCTGTATTGGTAAAACAATTTCTAATCTAGTATCTTCTTATATTCATCATGCTTTGACTAAGATCAGTTTTTAGATCAATGGAAACTAATAAGTAATTGTATTACCTAGATGGCAAGGGAGTTGGATGCTACTTTGGATTCGGGAGAAGCGAGCCCTGCTGCCAGTTGTGTTGGTGAGGACAATTCAGTGTCCTTTCTAGCGCACGTTATTCAGCCGATATATGATACATTGTCTAAGGTCAGTGAATCTTTTCACAATATTTATCAATAGATCCCTTTAACTAATTTTTTTGCAATCAGTTGATTATGAAGTAGTTATATTTACATGTCTGATGATAGAGCAAAATAATGATTACTGATTTATTGCCATATTCGATATAGTTTCTGTTCTTTCTTACTTCTGAAATCATTCAATATAATCTAATATGCTGTTTGTTATATCACTTTATCACTGTCTTGTAATGCAAAATTTACCTTTTCAACAGGAAGCTGCTAGAAACAATAATGGTAAAGCAGCCCATTCAGCATGGCGGAATTATGATGATTTCAATGAATATTTCTGGTAGGTCGCCGTGGCAAATTACTCTTTAGTTTTGTATAAGTTTCAGGGTTTATACTTGATATACTTTCAGGTCACCCGCCTGCTTTGAGTTGAGCTGGCCTATGAAGAAGGAATCACCATTTCTCCGATGGCCCAAGAACACGAAAAGGGTCAGTCATTGCATGAATTCATTTGTATTGTCATATTGTGATCTGGTTTTATGTGGCAACTCTTCTAATTTCTTTTGAAATAATCAGACTGGGAAGTCTACCTTTGTGGAGCATCGGACGTTTCTTCACTTGTATCGTAGTTTTCATCGTATGTGGATCTTTTTAATAGTCATGTTCCAGGTATACTTCATGATTCAGAAATTCGTTTTGCATATCTTCTTTTAATTTAGGCTATTAATCTTTTTCATGTTTTTTCAGGGATTGACGATTGTAGCATTTAACCATGGGAAACTAAATCAAGTCACTTTTAAAAGATTGCTAAGCATTGGTCCAACCTATGCTATCTTGAAGTTCATAGAATGTGAGCAGTTACTTATGTTGCAAGTCTCTTTTCATGTTTATTCTGTTTTTGTGTTATATTATATGTATCTGTATTGCAGATTGTTTGGATGTACTTTTGATGTTCGGGGCTTACAGCACAGCAAGAGGGATGGCAATTTCAAGACTGGTTATTAGGTTCTTTTGGGGTGGAGCGAGCTCCGTCTTTATAACATATGTATACGTGTAAGTCTATTAGCATCTTTTCTGTCTGTAATAAATTTGCNGTTGGATGTGTGATGAGGAAACACAGCTCTTAGGTCCAACAGGTTGATATGTTATTTCAGATGTATATCTGATGGGTCTAACGGGTCAACAGAACAGGTTAGAATGGGTCATAAAAAAAGATGGAATTCACTTACGAGCCGTGTACTTCTGAATGAAAGCACGACCGTTTTAAGGTTTGGAGATGAAAAAGATGTTGCAGAGTTACATCTAGAAGAGATAAAATTTTTATTTAATATAATAATTGCTACGTAATAAGTTATTTGGTGGCAACGGCACAACACACGATTTAACAAAAGCAAAGTTTGACTCATTTAATTTTTTTATTGATCAATTTAGTCAATATTTTAAGTCAAATTTGTTCTTCAAGTACAGAGGATGCAATTTTTTTTTCTTATAGAAATAAAAAGTACTAATTAATTTTATTGGGGTTATATATGTGTAGGTAGGAAAAATTGGAAATTAGCGGGTCAACATGACCCAAACCGATTGACCCGCGACCTGTTTGACCTGCTTTTCCTAATGACGCGTTTCGACCCATGACCCATTTGACCCCTGACCCGTTCGACCCAATCCAACTCAACCCGACCCAATTGCCAGCTCTCAGATCAATTCTTGAAGAATTACTCTCTTACACATGAAATTAATATATAAAACGTTTTCACTGAATCTTTCTTGAACTTCTGCCATATACTCCCCCCGTCCCATATTAAGTGTCCACAATGGAATCTTTGGATGTCCCAAATTAAGTGTCCACTTGTACCTTTCAACCAATAAGATGAGACTTTAGTGGGTAAAATTAATATTTGATTGGTGGAGAGTTTAGTTAGTGGAATCTCCTAAAACTGTGTGCATTATGAAAATGGACACTTAATATGGGACGGAGGGAGTATGAGCTTTTGTTATCGTTATGCAGTAACATGGTTTCTTTCTCCATGAGAACACTTGTTTTCCCATATTTACTTTGTATCTATCCTTTGTCCGTTTGCAGATAACAATAATGTCCTCACCTTAGTCAGCATTTGGGCTCCTATCGTGGCTGTGAGTATTTATTCTCTTTCTTATCGTCCTGAATTAACTTGTGAAGCATTCTTCTTCTGGACATTATTCTACAAGGACTTGATATTATCTTACTAATATATGGTTACACACATGCTTTCCTGCTCCTTTACTGTTTCTTACTCTTATCTTTCTTGAATTTTCAGATCTATCTTATGGATATACATATATTCTACACTCTCCTATCAGCAGTTATCGGTGGTGTAATGGGTGCACGTGCACGGTTAGGCGAGGTATGAAGAATCTATAGTCTTGCGTTCTACTACTTTATATTGTTATTTATTCTCAAAAAGGAAAATTTTGTTGTATGATAAGCACTTTATAAGTTCCTGATAAATGCACACATATTTTTGTGTAGATCCGGTCAATCGAGATGGTACACAAAAGGTTTGATAGCTTTCCCGAGGCATTTGTAAAGCAACTTGTGTCTACACAAGCTAAGAGGTTGGTGTCCACTTGCTATCAGATTTCTTAATAATTTTTAGAGTATATTACACCTTTCGTCCCTGTGGTTTACGCTAAACCCCTACCCCCGTCCCTGATCTTTTATTTTTGCTGGAGTGATCCTTAAAATGAATCTATGTAACACCGCCCATAACTCTAATGGTTATTAGTTTGGTTCGTTAAATCCCCTTATGTGCCTTGCACATGTGGGTAAATATGTCCTTTTAATCGTGTTTTGATCTCACTCACTCTTACACACATACACTTGCATATACTTATTTAATTACTATATAATTATTTATTTATCAAATACTTGGTATATCAATAATAATATACTTCTTTAATTATTTTTTATATTTAAGTCATCATATATAGTAGATATCCAAGCAAACGAAGAGTGCTTAATGTCACTAAACCTAATCAAATATAGTAATGATGTATCCAGTAGGCAATCATAAGATTTTGTTATATTCTTAAAAACTCACGTGTAACAATATAAAGATTAAGTTTTATGTACGTGTATTCATATTGTTTTAGTTTAATAAGATAGTACCATTTTTCATATATATGTAGTTATGTACGTGTAGAAATTACTTTTCCATTGAACCAAGAGAGCAAATAGCTATGGTAGGGTACCAAACAATTTTATTTGAAGTGGACCAGGAAGTTTTCCTGGTCTTAATTAATGGTCAAGTTAGGGTTTTGACAGATTCCCAATGGTCAAGAGGCCATCAGCTTCAAGGTTTGTTTGTCTGGATCGACATGGACACCACACATGACACATCCTCCATCCTCTCATGCTTTCTCTTTTGTGTGTATTATGTGTAATTGAATCAAAAGTCAACATCAACATCTTTAAAACGGTGGGACTTTTTCATTTACCCAGAGAATCAGATTGCAAGTTGCTATATATTCTGCTTAAAACAACTTTACTATTGAACAAAATAGACTAATTTAGTAACATATATATCAATAACATTCTGAGAAAAAATCAGAATCATTAACCATCAACTTACAAAACCCAACTTCATCACCATGAATATGGACTTATCAACCCTCATATACTACAACCAAAATCTAAGTTTAATACCAACACTACAAACACACAAAAATCTAGCTCACATACACTTACCACAATCGTAATCCACCACCCTGTTCCCAACCACCACTATAACCCATCACCCAACTACCGTCGCCACCAAGCTGACACCCACCTGTGAACGTGAACCGCTCACCACCATCGCCTATCACCAGATCTACTACCACGGTATCTATCACTACCGTCACCACCATATGTAAACTTGTCTAATTTTTGAGCTGTGCACGGTGGTGGGTTCACAAATCCAAGATTCATTTTACGTGTGCAATGTAGCAAGAATGACGTTTCGGTGGTGGTTTGCGCGGCTCGAAGCCGCCGGAAAGCATATCCCTTGACAGCTCGAAGCCACGGCTCGTCAGCACCATATGTGAACTTGACAGCTCGAAGCCGCGGCTCGTCTCCACCAAATGAGGCAAAGGGAAATAAGGATCTGATCGTATGGGATGCTTTTTAGAGTTGATATGGTAAAATGTCAATTTACCCTCATGTGCAAGGCACATGGAGGTTTTAAACAGGCAGATTCAACGGGTGTTAGGGATAGGGATGGACTGTATTACATACTTTCAATATAAGGATCAATCATGCAAAAAAAAAGATCAGGGACGAGGATAGTGATTTGCCCTAAACCAAAGGGACGAACAGTATAATTTACTTTAATTTTCAAGTAGTACGTAGTAATTTGTAATGTAGCGTTAACTAACAAGTTTATGCATTTCCTACTTTGACATGTTATTTCTTTTTGATATTTTTCCTTTATTGTCTAATTTCACGTCTTAAATTTTGTTTCTTCAGGATGCCAATCAATGGACAATCATTTCAAGTGAGTTGCTTAAATTGAGTTGCCTTCACATATTACATCAGGTCAAAATACTTGTTTGCTTAGAATATCTGTTAATGTATTACTTTTATTTGCAGAGTCCAGAAGAAAATAATGACAAGATGTATGCAGCCCAGTTTTCCCCATTCTGGAATGAGATCATAAAAAGTCTGCGTGAAGAAGATTACATCAGTAATAGGCAAGATGCCAGTCTTATAAAACTTTGCATGCCTTTTTATATCATGTTTTTAAATCTGGAATTTTATTTATTTTTTATTCTTCAGGGAGATGGACTTGCTTTCTATGCCAAGCAACACCGGAAGCCTTAGATTAGTTCAGTGGCCTTTGTTTCTATTAAGCAGCAAGGTGAATCTCTCTTATAATAATAACAATTATAAACAGAACATGTATCTGTCACATGTTAATTGTGTATTGACCCTTTGACTAATTGATCAGATATATTTGGCGATCGACCTAGCTATAGACTGCAAGGATACTCAAGCAGATCTTTGGAGCCGAATTATCAGGGATGAATATATGAAATATGCTGTTCAAGAGTGTTACTACAGTATTGAAAAAATTCTACTTGCTTTAGTTGATGGAGAAGGAAAACTATGGTTCGTTTTTTTTACAACTTTTTATTTAAAAAACATTGTTAATTTTGTGTTGTTACATATTGGTCTTTTTTCGATTCATTTCATTTGAACAATTTACATTCTGCAGGGTCGAAAGGATTTTCCGTGAGATCGAGGAGAGTATTAAGCAAAATTCACTTGTCATGACTTTAAATCTGAAGAAGCTTCCTTTGGTGCTGTCAAGATTTAGTGCGTTGACTGGTCTACTGGTAAATGTTATTGATTATAAAAACTGGAATACACTTTGCTGGTTATTTCAAGGGTTAATGTTATAAAATAGCATTGTACTTTTCTCAATGTATCATTTTGGTAATTAAATTTTTATTTGTACCATTGTGGTAATTACACGTACTTTTGGTGTTTAAAATAGTAATTATTTTCCAGAGTTTGTAACCCGTAATTCGCATAACCTGTCCATATGTTTAAAGTGACATAAGTTACAGTAAAATGTGGACATGGTTTCGTGACTGACATGCTAAAAGGAAAAGGGAGAATCAATGATTTTTTTTTTTTTTTTTTTTTTTTTTGACAAGAGTAGCTTATCTAGGCAAACTGTTCAAATAAAGGGGTGTTTGTTAAGTGTATTTGTGGGTTTATTTGAGTTTGGCTTATATTTCATAATTCTGAATTTTCAAGCTTATTTTGATTATTTATGGGTCTATAGAAGTTACAATATCATAATAAGTTTATACAACTGTTCTTTGTTATTCTTTTTAGGTATATATGTTTTGCTTTTAATTTCCTCTCAACTTATATTCTTGTATTTTAAAATATTTCTTTTAAGTATATGTCTTTCTTTTAGTTTCCTCTCAACTTAAATTCTTGTAATTTTAAATAAAACTCTTGAATAAAATGTAGAGCACATGCGCTATGGTGACATCGAAAATTGATGTCATCCACTCCTTATGAGTCTATATCAAGAATAACATCAAACCTCATTCTACCCGTATAGCTAGACTCACTAAAACACACCTAAACACACATATATAGGGCTGATCACGGTTCGAAAATCAAACCGACTAGAACTGGACCGAACTGAAAACCAATTTGACCCAAAACATCGGACCGCGGATCGAATTAAAATTTTCGGTTCCAGGTCCAGGTCGACCCGGTTTAACAAAGCATGATGATCGGTTTTACGTTAGACCAAATCGAGGACCGAGCGTGAGGAAAAGGGTGAACCGAAGACCAAACCGATATACGTTTGGTCCGGTCAGTCCGGTTCAGCCCTATTTCTCGATGCAATTCGGTTGACGATCTATTATGCTCAGCTCCACACATGTATACCCAAACACATACTAAAAAGCAGCGTCATCTAAATGACGCTACACCGAGTTAGGTGTGATGTCATCAAACTTGCATGACACGCTACTATGTAGCATTTTACACAACACCCCTTAAATAAATCTTAATAATTAAGCTAACCACCTTTTACTTCCTCAAAAAGTGAAAAATTTCCGTACTAATTTCCAAGTCAAAAAAGAACCTTTTATTTAATACTGTACAAGAAAATAAAACATTCTTTTATAAAAGATTCTCATTTGTTTGTTTCTTTAAACCAAACACACTTTTCAACGTCACCTGTGTGTGTGTTTTTTTTAATAAAATAAAAATCATGTCTCAATCCCAATCTTCACAACAATCCAACATGGATGTTGATACAATGTAAGCACATTTTTTTTTTAAATTTATTTAATAATTAATTAATAATTAATGGTTTTTTAATTAAAAAAATAGAATTAATGATTAAAAAAAAAAGTTGTTTGTGGGTTTTGATGGGTAATGTTGATACTCAATTGGGTTTTTTTCTTTTTGCATTTGGTGTTTGATTTCTATGTTTCTTGAAATTTTCTTGAAAATTTGTTGTTTAAGGGTTTTATTAGGGTTTTGTTGAAGTAGCATTGATTATTAACTGTGTGTAAATATGTGTGTGTTTTGTGTTTACATAGTGACACTAATTATTATGTGTTTGTTGTTGATACTTTTATGTTTAACAATTTTAAGTTAAATGCAAAAAGAGAAAAAAATAAAATAATGAATGGAAAAAGTTTGAGTGATTGTTGTAAATTATTGATAGTGTTTGGTTAATGAGAGTTATAAGTTATGTTGTTGATGTTTTAGATATTAAAATTGTAGTCTAATGAGTATTTGGCATTGGCATTGTGGTCCCCGCAATGGTAGGCCAATGTTTGGGGGACATGAAGTATAAAGCCGAGGTCTTGAGTTCAAATCGTGTCCTTGTGTTCCTTTAACAATGGTGTTACGCGGTTTTACTTTCTCATGTTGGCCGTGGGATCGGTTAGTGGGGCCGCCAGAGGGCTTGACATTGTGTTATAAGAATTGATTATGTGGTATGGAACAAAGTAGAGTATAATACAAGCTTTAGCGAAACGGGTTGCAATAGGTAGTGTTTGGATGTAATCATTGTTCAACTGTTTATTCACTTGTTTGTACCGATAATATCAGAAGATCATAATTAGTTTCACTATACGAAACACTTGAATTTGATTGTGTTATTCTAAAAGCTTTAGGGGCTTTTGCAAAATTGCATGTGCACTTGAAGTGATTATTGTGACCTGATATCAGAACATTATTTTTGAGCAAGTAGTAAATATGATAACGGTTATTTGATTATTCACTATTTAATGTACTGCTACTTAATATTATGTTTCTAAAATGTTCATTAAAGTTTTTTTTTTTTTTTTTTTTTTTTTTTTTTTTTTTTTTTTTTTGTTTTTAAAATATTTTTTAAAATTTTTTTTTTTTTTTTTTTTTTTTTTTTTTTTTTTTTTTTTTTGATTGAAAAACAGGTTGGATGTTTATATTCTTGATTATCTTGTTAAGAAGAAACTTCTTGCATCGGCAAAGGTGTTTGAAGATGAAACAAAAGTACCCCTTGACGTTCAAGGTATAAAACAGTGTCTATTTGATTACCCAATCTGCATCTTTTGTAAATTTCGAGTATGATTGTTTGTTTATGATCAATCCAGCGATCGATGCTCCACGTGGTTTCCTGTACGAATGGTGGACAATATTCTGGGATGTCTTTGTTTCTAGGCACAGACATCACCAAGGCGCCATGGAACCATGTGATGAGGTAAGCCTACATGATGTCATATTTGCTCATGAATTTTGGCTTTAGAGGTCAAATACGATAATTCAAAACTTATAATTCAAATAAATTTAATAATCTTTTAAGAATGTTTGGATCAAGAGTCAGGTTTATAACTTTATGGCAAAGACTAATTTTCAAATGTTGGTATGAATATCAATAGTTTTCCATGTTGATATCGAATTTAAAAGATGATATGTTTGACTTTATAAGTCAATGCTTGCTTCTTTTGATTTGTGACAGATATTATACTAGTATTCATATGAATACGAGAATATCAACTTATGTAGAGTTTAATGGCAGGCTATTAGATTACAACAGTATCAGCAGCAGCCACAACAAAGTGGTCAACATCAAAGTCAAAATGTCAACGCGAACAACCCTTGGATGGCCGATGCATCAAACACTATGAGGCAAAGGGTAATATACCGGATGTCAAATTGTTTAGAGCATGCTTAATGCTTAGAATATTGTAAGTTTTAACCAAATTTTATTGTATCATTATGTAGCAAATGTATGGAGACAATGTCGGGATACAAATGAATCAGAATAATTTGCTAATGGAACATCAGAAGCAAGCTTTGGTACCTGCACATGTGCGTATCTTTTGGTCTTTGATTTATAAGTTTTTTTTGGATGTGAGTTTTACATAATCTCAATAAAGTAGTTTACTTGCAACAATTATTATTATTTTTTTTATTTATTTATTTTTTTTTTTATTATTATTATTTTTTTTAAAGTAATCTATAAATCTGAATATTTTTTTACCCAAATGATTAAGAATATAACTATAATGGGCTTTTTCCAGACACACTAAAGTGATTACTGTGACTTCACGTATTAAAAAAATGTTTAAACACACATCCAAACACTCTAAGGTCTAATACTATTGTGACATATTACTTCATGCTAATACAAATGTTGACTTGGTGGAACAGGACATGGATAGTTTGATATATTCGTTTGCTAATCAAAATGCTCAAGCTCGTCAGGGCCTACTAAGTGGAGCTCATGGTATTCTTGATAGCAAACCGATATTTGTGTATGTGCACGTGTTTATGATAAGCCTTGTTTAATCAACTTTTTTTTGCATGTTTCAGCAGCAAGAGCTGGAGTCTCAACTAACATGCCTTTGAAGGGATGGCCAATGACGGTATGCTTGAAACTTAAGCTCAACTAAGCTCAACTATATAGGTGTTTGGATGTGTTTGAAACTGAGTTTGTGATTATTTCGACTTGACGATGGAATATTATACTTGATGCCCTTTTTGGTCATTTTATCTTTTAATTTCTGTATAAATCAAATTTACAGACACTTAAACATCTGATGATACTGATTATTGCAACATCAAACAACTGGTTTCTTCTTTTAATGATTACATACGAAGTATCACATAATCACTTTCAAAACGTGCATCAAAGCATCCTTGTTTTAAAGCATACGATAGTACCAGTGTCGTGATTATATTATGGAACTGCAACAGCGTGATCAAATAAAGGCTCTACGGCAGCAGCAACAGCAGGGTGCACTTCACCCTCCTCAACTATCCCACCGAAATCAAATGGAGGGTCACTTTCAAGTTCCAAATGAAAGAAATATAACTCAAATCGAGCACCAGTTTCAGCCTTCGAATGAAAATATGGTAAGTCAAATGGAAGGTCAATTTCAGGCTCCAAATGAAAGAAATATAACTCAAATCGAGCGTCAGTTTCAACCTTCGAATGAAAATAAGGCAAGTCAAATGGAGGGTCAACTTCAGCCTTCAAATGAAAGAAAAAGAAGTCAAATTGAAGGTCAACTTCAGCCTCTAATGGAGAAAAAGAGAAAGCATCCACTGATGTGTGCAGATGTTGGCAACAGCTCAGGAACCACAAATGAAATCGCGGTGGTATTCCCGAATTCAACAGAATCGATGCCTGGCTCTCCCCATAATGATAAGGTGTTTTATGTACCTTAAAAAACAGGTTTCTATGTAACAATATTAATAGGATCATCAACATTGGACTTTGATACATGTCAAATATAAATAATACCCTCCAATTAAGGCAATAGGACGGGACTTTGTAAAACAAATAAGTAATCTTGACGTAAAAACTTCAAAAAAAAAGCTTTAATATTTACTGTATCTCAGGATAGAACGAGTAGTTTTTATCATCTATGTATGTTTTATATATGGTTAGCTATATTATTATTTTTTTTGCAGATCAATATAGATGAATACTTGAATTATGGAGCGTTGGATGGAAAGGAGCCTGATGTGGACGCCACATCCTCTAATGGTATGCAGATAGGGATTTTGGTCCTATTTGTTTAAGTCATTTAACTTTTTCATTTTTGGTTTTCTTAGATGATTTAAATATGATTTTTTTTTTTTTATTTTATTTTTATTTTTATTTATTTATTTATTTTTTCTGTAAAAAGGTTTCACATTTTTGGAAATTGGAAGCATCCATGCTACTAGCGTCAATTGCTGTGACATCTCGATTGATGAAAAGCTTGTTGTGATTGGCGGGCAAGACAAAAAGGTGTTCTCTGACTGAAATGCTTCTTGAAATAAATAGTTATGTGATAATTGGGCATTTCAGACGGGTTGGGTAATGGGCAAAAAAAAGTTGCAGGTTAAAATAGTGGTAGACTTAGGCTGGGACAACCTTCAAACGCTGTTTTGTTTGTTTTCCGTAACTTGATAAATAATCAGTGTTTTAAATTTGATTAAAAGTAACCTGCTACATTACAATGACTTGTAACTCGTTCTATCCGTCTCCCTTCTAGTTTATTTTTATAATTATACATTGTCTGATCAGGGGAAAAGTATGACCCCTATCAACGCGTTTACCCATTTGGACTGGGTGCTTAATAATATTCTGATGCAGGCTACATTATGGTGCACAGACTCGAGAGAAACTAAAGCTACGCTTGATGGACACTCACAAGCAATAACTGATATCCGTTTTAGTCCATCCATGCTTAAGCTAGCTACATCTTCTCAAGACAAGACCATCAGAATTTGGGATCTTGAAAATGTATGTAAATTGCTTCTTTCCATTCCTTTCTCCAAAGCTGCCAAAGTGGCGGGCCGATGAATTTAGGTGACGAGTTAAAACTAGTTTGGGTTGAAACAGGTTGACCCACACATATTTTTATTGCAAAAAAGTCTCAAATATGTCTAACAAAAATTGTATAGCATTTGAGTAAGAAGTGGCCATTTTTAAGTTAGAATACTTTTTAGCTCATTTTTTAAAGTTATTTATCAAAAATGATTAGTCAACCTGTTCGACACGTTTCCCTTTTAGCTAAATTTGTCATATATGTTGTGCTGTATAAACAATACCACCATGTGAGGGCACATAACATGTTTTTATGTGTGTGTGTGCGCGTTAACCACTTAACCCACACTTCACAGATATCTTATTGATCAACTGCTGAATGCTGTGCAGCCGGGTAGCTCAATTAGGACATTCACAGGGCACACTGCATCTGTTATGTCTCTCGATTTCCACCCTAAAAAAGAGGACTGCCTTTGTTCTTGTGACGAGAATGAGATTCGTTTCTGGACCATCATGAGTGCTGGTTGTACTAAAGTGTCCAAGGTTTGAAACAATCTGATTAATGCTTTTTTTTAGTGTGGGTTATCATTGTTATTTCTGTATATTTTATATTACATTGTTTTTCAGGGTGGTGCTAGCCTGGTTAGATTTCAATCTGGTTCCGGAAAGCATCTTGCAGGTGTTATTGGGAAGTCTGTAGTATTAGTGGATTTAGAGAACCCTCAAGGTCGTAAGCATGCCCTAAAGGTTGGTCTTTTTATTATTTGAAAAAAATTGCTATGAACTGTGAATTAAGGAATTAAGGATCCATGTGTAGAAATTATTTAATAAATAATGTTCACAAGAAGCTGGATCAATTCCTCCTGAAACCGCTTTATTAAAGGAGAGATTATCTTTTTAATGCGGGTCAGCATTGGATTCATTTTGAAGATGTCATTCTTCTTATGAGAATGTAGAAGCATTTGTCTTTTGGAGTAAAAAATCGTTTTTCGGTATTTTAATGGTTCACAATCTTATTGTAATTTATTGTAACTTTTGTTTTTCCAATAACACACAGGGTCATGGAAGAAACGTGCAGTCTATATGCTGGGATGCTTCTGGTGAACATTTGGTATCAGTAAGCGAGGACTTTATAAAAGTGTGGAGAATGGATTCGGGGGGAAAAGCAAACTGCATTCGACAGTTAAATGTTACTGGGAAAAGATTTTGTTGTGGAACTTTCCATCCTTGCTATCCTTCTTTACTCATAATCGGCTGCCACGAGGTACAGTACACATCCTTAATATAATTGCTTAAATTTTGGGTAAAAAAAGGGTAGTTTTCTAAAACTGCTCGGGACAGGTTGAGTTGACCCACACACACCCTTTGTGTTCATCATTTCGGTTACCTATGAAATAATAGTTTCTTAAATATGATCTATATAATTAATATATTAATCTACGCGTTTCTTCAATAAAACGGGTGAGTATAAAAGGTTGATTATATATTTTTATGTTTGATAAAAAGTTGTTTAAATTTAAAAAAACGGGACAACAGTAAGTACCTTTTAAAACATGAATGTACCATTTTATCTCTATAAATTACTAGTTACTGTAACAGTCTCTCATCAACTTGATTATTTGGATATTTAGGGTTTGGGGCTATGGAACATGGCGGAGAACAAGCTGTTGATGCCATCGAAAGAACCTGTTTATGCACTTGCAGTATCTAAGATTACGTCTGGTTTGATAGTTTCAGCTGGTCACAATGACAATGTCGTTAAGATTTGGAAGTAGTTTGCATGCGTCTAGTGTTATCGGTATCCGAGTTTTTGATGCGCACCATGTAAACAAGTTTTTTGGTTACATTAACATGAATAGAACGGGTCTGCGACGGTTTTATATTATGTACATGCATAGGTTTTATCTTGGAAATATTTTAACTCCACTGCTCAAGTGAAGTTCTTTTTAGATAACCGTATGCCAAAGCAATTTTCCTGGCTCAGTTATGTTTGATACTATTTTGGTTCGGCAATTATTCACAAATAGTGAAGTTTTTTAAACATGTTAGTTTATATGGTTTGTGCCCTAAAAGAATCTCGGTTTTTTATAGCAAACGTCAACCAAGCGGCTCTATAAAGGTACAGCGCAATGGGTTTGCCTTTCACTCTACATATTCGTTGTAGTTAAAAAGCCAAAACGAGTTAAGTATCAAAATTCAAAAGTTTACTCTAGTCTTTACAGGTTGCATGTGATGCGTAATGAATTTGCAAGATCGATTACAACTATACATACATTGCTGCAAATGCAACATTAGTCGTTCTTCGACCCCCCTACAGAAAGGAAGTAGCACTGTAACTGTGTAACATGTCCTCTACAAAACTATGTATATAAACCAGTATCACAAATTTACAATGCACTTAGTTTGAGTAAATCTAGTAGTATACAGTTTTGGAACATGGTAGATAAGTTTTATAACCCAACCTAGTAGACTTAATTGTTACTGGAAGCAATCATGGGGCTTGTGGTCTATAGTGGTAAAGGCTTAAGTAGTTAAGTGAGCCCAAGTGAGAGTAGTACCGGTTTGGGTGACCGACCGGGAAGTCCTCACTTGGAACCACAAGCTCTAATGATATCAGGCGAATCGGGAATAGGAGTGGGGTTATCCCCTAAGGAGAGGCTCGCGGTTGGTATCTCTGCCCGAGGATGCGACACTAACTCGAACCAACAACTAACATCTAACAACTATATAGGTGTTTGGATGTGTGTTTGAAACTGAGTTTGTGATTATTTCGACTTGACGTTGGAATATTATACTTGATGCCCTTTTTGGTCATTTTATCTTTTAATTTCTTTATAAATCAAATTTACAGACACTTAAACATCTGATGATGCTGATTATTGCAGCATCAAACAACTGATTTCTTCTTTTAATGATTACATAAGAAGTATCACATAATCAATTTCAAAATGTGCATCAAAGCATCCTTATTTTAAAGCATACGATAGTACCAGTGTTGTGATTATATTATGGAACTGCAACAGCGTGATCAAATAAAAACTCTACGGCAGCAGCAACAGCAGGGTGCACTACAATCCTACCGAAATCAAATGGAGGGTCAGTTTCAAGCTCCAAATGAAAGAAATATAACTCAAATCAAGTGCCAGTTTTAGCCTTTGAATGAAAATATGGCAAAGCCAAATGGAAGGTCAATTTCAGGCTCCAAATGAAAGAAATATAACTCAAATCGAGCGTCAGTTTCAGCCTTCGAATGATAAGGTAAGTCAAATGGAGGGTCAATTTCAGCCTTCAAACGAAAGAAAAAGAAGTCAAATTGAGGGTCAACTTCAGCCTCTAATGGAGAAAAAGAGAAAGCACCCACTGATGTCTGCAGATGTTGCCAACAGCTCAGGAGCCACAAATGCAATCGCGGCCGGTATTCCCGAGTTCAACAGAATCGATGCCTGGCTCTCCGCATAATGATAAGGTGTTTTACGTACCTTAAAAAACAGGTTTCTATGTAACAATATTAATAAGATCATCAACATTGGACTTTGATACATGTCAAATATAAATAATACCCTCCAATTAAGGCAATATGACGGGACTTTGTAAAACAAATAAGTAATCTTGACGTAAAAACTTTTAAAAAAAGCTTTAATATTTATCTCGGGATAGAACGAGTAGTTTTATCATCTATGTATGTTTTATTTACGGTTAGTTATACTACCATTTTTTTTGCAGATCAGTATAGATGAATACTTGAATTATGGAGCATTGGATGGAAAGGAACCTGATATGGACGCCACATCCTCTAATGGTATGCAGATAGGGATTTTGGTCCTATTTGTTTAAGTCATTTAACTTTTTCATTTTTGGTTTTCTTAGATGATTAAAATATGATTTTTTATTTTTTATTTTATTTTTATTTTTATTTATTTATTTATTTTTTCTGTAAAAAGGTTTCACATTTTTGGAAATTGGAAGCATCCATGCTACTAGCGTCAATTGCTGTGACATCTCGATTGATGAAAAGCTTGTTGTGATTGGCGGGCAAGACAAAAAGGTGTTCTCTGACTGAAATGCTTCTTGAAATAAATAGTTATGTGATAATTGGGCATTTCAGACGGGTTGGGTAATGGGCAAAAAAAAGTTGCAGGTTAAAATAGTGGTAGACTTAGGCTGGGACAACCTTCAAACGCTGTTTTGTTTGTTTTCCGTAACTTGATAAATAATCAGTGCTTTAAATTTGATTAGAAGTAACCTGCTACATTACAATGACTTGCAACTCGTTCTATCTGTCTCCCTTCTAGTTTATTTTTATAATTATACATTGTCCGATTAAGGGCAAAGTATGACCCCTATCAAAGTGTTTACCCATTTGGACTGGGTGCTTTATGATATTGTGATGCAGGCTACATTATGGTGCACAAACTCGAGAGAAACTAAAGCTACGCTTGATGGACACTCACAAGCAATAACTGATATCCGTTTTCGTCCATCCATGCTTAAGCTTGCTACATCTTCTCAAGACAAGACCATCAGAATTCAAAAGCCAAGACGAGTTAATCTAGTACATATGTGTAGTAGTTAAAAAGCCAAGACGAGTTAATTATCAAAATTCAAAAGCTTACTCTAGTCTTTACAGGTTGCACGTATAGTATATTCAAAGTCGAGGTACAACAAGATGCTACGCTCGCCAGGGGCGGACCTAGGTAGAGACTTTGGGGGGGCGGTGCCCTCCACGGCTCGCCGAAAAAGTTCAGATTTTAGTGTAAAAAAAATTTTTTTTGAGACCCTTTTATTAAAGTGCACCCCTCCAAAAAATAAAATTGCCCCCCACCTTGAAGCCAAAAATGTAAAAACCTTAGTTTTTAGTGTAAAAAAAATAAAATTATGACCTTTTTATTAAAGTGCATCACGAATTTTATCAAAAAAATTTTTTTTGCCCCCTGTCTTGAAAAATCCTGGGTCCGCCACTGACGCTCGCCATTGATCCACTAAATCTAAATACCTCTACATTTTGTATAGGTGTACGTAGTGATCAAATGGTGAAAAACCACTAATAAAATTGGAATTTATTGTTCCCATATATAGCACTAATTAACCCGTTGTTGTTGCTGTTGATGAGACTACAGCATGCAAGGTTCAAGCACTAATTAACCTATTTATTGTTACTTTCTGACATTACCAAAATACAAACAGTAGTGCAATGCACATTTCATTAAGCACAATAACAAACACACCTCGAGAATTCAAACCCATATCAACCACGTTGTCACGTCGTTTGATATGTTATATTATTGTAGATGTTACATTATATTGCACGCAATATATGTATGCATGCCTTATTACCACACACGTAAACATATATATAGCAAGCCAACAATATAATATCGGCTTGTTTCACATGCATGCACGCAGACACGTGCTTACCAAACCCTAAAAATTAACTTATACACATATTCCAGAAAATGGCCCATAATACTGGCAATAGTACGGGTCACAACACCAATGAAGCTGCCCACACGTCTGTAAATGCGCAATGCAATTCCTACTCGGGGATAATTTCCGTGCAAGTGTGAATACCTTCCCATCTTCCAAAAGGAATTTTCCAATTTCAACCGGGTTGGCCTGCACAAAGGGACGGTACGCACAATTGTCATTATTCAATTTTAAATGAAGTTAACCAATAATACATATACCAAATAATATTAAGTTGGCGAATGCATGCACGCATCTCTCGCTTAAGCAATTTCTATATTATAAACTAACATTACAATGCCGGCATGTAACGTATGTACCTTACTCATCCCCATTTCCGCATGATGCATGCTCTTTGGATCGTCCACAACCATGGAAATCTCTTGATCGCCATCATTTTTCGAGGAAACACTCAAAATTGAGCTCGTACTCATGATAACAACGATAAACAACACCATTGCATACACATTGTTCATGATCATATCTTTTATCGTAGTCTTGCTAGACAAGTGTTTGTTTACGATGTTGTGAGGCAGTGGCGGACCCAGGATTTTACAAGGCCGGGGCAAAAAAAAAATTTTTGATAAAAATTCGTGATGCATCTTAATAAAAAGGTCATTTTTTTTTTAACACTAAAAACTAAGATTTTTACATTTTTGGCTTCAACGTGGGGGGCAATTTGATTTTTTGGAGGGGTGCACTTTAATAAAATGGTCCAAAAAAATTTTTTTTTACACTAAAATCTGAACTTTTTCGACGAGTCGTGGAGGGCACCGCCCCCCAAAGTCGAAGCCTAGGTCCGCCCCTGTTGTGAGGCATTACTGCAACTAGCGCTAGTCTATTTATAGACATTATCATCTATTATGATCATGGCCGGTTGATCACCCGTGAATTTTCGGTTGGACCACCATATATACAGGTGTAATTAATTGATGGTCTCGTCTATCTAGCTACCACATATAAACGGATGTGGTCTTGTCGACCTACAACATATTTGATGGTCTTCTCTACCTACCACATATCTATCTGTTTTTTCAACACGTTTATCTTATGGTAATATGGTCTTATCTACGCGTCACATATCTATCTTTATTCCATTTACATATTTTTGAAGTCTTTTTTTAGTTTTCTGAAGGCAGATTTGTGTTTTCTTTTACGTGTATATTAGGATAGTGTTTGTCCATAGCGGTGGAAATTCAAATCGACTATTAATTATAGTTGCGAAATACCGGTTAACTGTTTCGTGTGTCAATTAGTTGTGATTTATTATTATTATTATTATTATTATTATTATTATTTTTAGATGTGAAATGACAGCTAAGTGTTTCGTGTATAAAATAGATTTGTAAATTGGACTAAGTTTGTAGTTACGCAACATACTTTCTCAAAAGTACTGAAATATGTAACCTACTAAAAATATTACTTATATCGCTAACAAACTTTCAAAATTGGCACAAGATACGTAATGTTGACCGGATTTTTACCTGGTTGACCGGTTTGGAGGTTAACATATAAAAAAACTTACATTATCGGTCCCTGTGGTTTGCGTTTGTTTTCACCGGTCATCCTTTAACGTTATTTCAGTTATAAAAGTTACAATAATGGTCCTTGTCTTTTGGGTTGACTTTCACCTTTAGTCCCTTGACTTTATTTCACTTTTTCGTCCGATTTTACACGTTTTGGTCAGTTTTTATACGTTTATTTCGTTTTTCCACTTTTATAAAAAAAAATCGAATAAAATTTTATAAAAAATATTTTATAAAAAAAATCGAAAAAAATTATTTTTCTAAAATATTTTCGAAAAAAAATATTTTTTCTCTAAAAAATATTTTTTTATGAAAATATTTTAGAAAAACATTTTTTTTCGAAAATATTTTATTCAAATATTTTTTTAAAAAAAAATTCGAAAAAATATTTTTTTTTGAAAATATTTTAGAAAAAATATTTTTTTTCGAAAATATTTTATTCAAATATTTTTTTTTAAAAAAAATTCGAAAAAATATTTTTTTTATTCAAATATTTTTCTAAAAAAATTTTTTTTTCTAAAAAAATTTTCGAAAAAAAATATTTTTCTAAAAAATTAAAAAATATTTTTTTTCGAAAATTTTTTAGAAAAATATTTTTTTTCGATTTTTTTTTATAAAATATTTTTTATAAAATTTTATTCGAATTTTTTTATAAAAGTGGAAAAACGAAAGAAAACGTGTAAAAACGGACCAAAACGTGTAAAAACGGACGAAAAAGTGAAAATAAAGTCAAGGGACTAAAGGTGAAAGTCAACCCAAACGACAAGGATCATTATTGTAACTTTTATAACTGAAATAACGTTAAAGGATGACCGGTGAAAACAGACGCAAACCACAGGGACCGATAATGTAAGTTTTTTTATATGTTAACCTCCAAACCGGTCAACCAGGTAAAAATCCGGTCAACATTACGTATCTTATGCCAATTTTGAAAGTTTGTTAGCGATATAAGTAATATTTTTAGTAGGTTACGTATTTCAGTACTTTTGAGAAAGTATGTTGCGTATCTACAAACTTAGTGCTTGTAAATTCACAGTTTTTTACTTTGATAGTTTTTAAGCAAATGTGTTTTATTTTCTATACTTTTTATGAGGTCGGGGTAGATATTAGTTACAAGCCTTGTGTACATAAAGTTAATTTAACAAACGATATTTTTGAATAGGGGATATTACAAGTTTTGTCCATGTGGTTTTCATTTAATTAGGCGAATGTTTGGGGGCATGAAGTGTAAAGTCGAGGCCATGAGTTCAAACCGTGTCCTCATGTCCCTTGAACCATGGTGTTACGCGATATACTATTGACACGTCGTGCTTGGGACTGGTCAGTGGCCGGGGTCGGCCAAAGGGTCGCTTACCTTTTTATGTGTGTGTTGACATTGTGATTTAAGATATATGGAGCAAGTAGAGTATAATTTACAAGTTTTAGCGAAACGGGTTGCAATAGATAGAGTTTGGTTGTAATTATTGTTTAATTGTTTATGTGGACCCTATATGATCATAAGATTATAATCAGTTTCGCTATGCCAAACACTAGAAGTTGATTTTCTGTGACTTGAATACGCAATAATCAAATATCCATTTCAGAAGAAAGTTATATATACCCTTTAGGTGTGTTTGCATGTTTTTAAAATGTTTATCATACTACTAGCTTTGAGATTTTTTTTCCCAGATTTTGGCATGTCTATTTCAGCCTTCAAACTAAAGAAAAAGAAGCCAAACTGAGGGTCACCTTCAGCCATTAATGGAGAAGAAGAGAAAGCATCACTCATGTCGATGTTGCCAATAGCTCAGCAGGAACCACAAACGCAATCGCGACGGTATTTCCGATGGTACCCCGTGTTATATGAAAAGCTCCCCAACTAAATGACTGTAGGTTCAAGTTTTGCTTAGGATATGTGAGAAAAATTTGTAGTATAAATTTTGTGAGATAGTTAAAATTGCACGCCGTTCTAAAATAATAATAATAATAATAATAATAATAATAATAATAATAATAATAATAATAATAATAATAATAATAATAATAATAATAATAAATAAATCGATGCCTGGCTCTCCCCGTAATGATAAGGTGTTTTGCACCTTAAAATACACGTTTCTAGTTTCTACATTCCTCATTTCTATCTGTGCTGAAAACGTTTATCTCATGCTCTTGTCTACATACCACAGGGTTTTTTGTTTTTTTTTTTTTAAAGTGATGTTTAATTAAAAGATGACTTAATGCAGACAACCTCAATTTTATTACTTAATATTTTCAGTCATCTTTCTCTATTAAGTCACAAACAAACAGTTTTCATATGACTTAATTAATTCAGTTTTTTTCATATTATACTTGCGAAATTACCATCCCATACTTATTCTATAAAATCATACTTATTCTATACATAATGTTCACAAAACTTGGATAAATTCCTCCTGAAGATGTCATTCTTCTTATGAGAATGTCAAAGCGGAGTTAAAAACGTTTTATGGCATTTTTTTGGTTCATAATTATATTGTAATATTTTGTAAATCTAATTTCTCCTACAATGCAGACGGTCATGGAACAAACGTGCAGTCTATATGCTTGGATGCTTCTGGTGAACATTTGTGAAATGTTTTTTAGCTGAAAGATTTATTTGGTTTTTGTAGTTATACTAATTTTCAACACGAAAACACAAAACAATGGGTAATTGAAGTTCGGGTGAAACAAAATTCAAAAGGTAACTGATCTTAATTATGGCGGGTTCTACAAAACGTTAACATGAGTGTTAATTATATGATTAAAGGACACGTACGGGGCAACGCCGCACATAATTAATGCTTTAAAAAAAAATTAGATTTATATAATTTACATGCGTCTCGAACTCACGAGACTTGAATGTTTGAGGATGTTCATCATAATTAATGCTTAAAGAAAAAAAAAAAAAAAAAAAAAAAAAAAAAGACAGCCTAATTCTAACGGCCCAAGACCCGACCAAATCTTCTCTAACACTTCTCCGTGTGTACAATGGTCAAAGTACAAACCATCACTGGAATGGTCAATGGTGCCACGTGGGAGAACAGGACAAGAGAAAGAACACATACAAAGTACAAACACATGTTTAGATTTATATACTCCGGAAGACATATGCTAATTTTATAAAATTATACTTACAAAATGAGTTGCCGTATGTATCGGTTCAATCATTTTATATCATAATTTCTATACTATTTCTATTTATTTACCCTCCATAATTAATTGCTAAGTATTGGACTACAGTCTACAAGCAAGGTCAACTCAATACACAAAGATCATAAAGTCAACTACATCTCTCCACATTGTGTAAAGCATCAAAGCTATTTGTACAAGTTTAGTTAGTTAATGTACAAGTTAGTATAGCATCACTTTGTATTTGAAAGTTAGTTAGTTGTATAAATACTCTGTAACATTTCATTTCAATATAATAAGAAATTACATTTTTCACTTCCCTCATTTCTCTCTCAAGATTCAGTTGGTGATATGGTATCAGAGCCAATCACCGGTGGTACATCACCCTTCACCACCGTAACAAACTCAACCTAACAACCAAAAACCACCATAACAAATTTTTCCGACCACCATAAACTGTCATAACAAACTTTTCCGATCACTAAAATTTCACTTAATCTTCTCAATCATCCACCACAACAACCACAAACTGATCATACACAACAATGGCACGACAACCACAAACTCATCCACCACAACCACCACCAACCCCATCGCAACAACCACCTAACAACACCCAAAACATCACCGGAATACCACAATCTCAACCAGAAGACACAAATTCAATCAATCATCCACTATTCCTACATCAAAATGATCATCCAGGTCTACTTTTAATCTCTAAGAAGCTTCTTGGGTCGGAGAACTACAGTTCTTGGAGAAGATCCATGACGATTGCACTGAATGCCAAGAACAAGCTCAAATTGATCAACAATGAGTATCCAGAACCACCACCTGAATCACCATTAAGGGCATTGTGGGAACGTAACAATGATATGGTCATTTCTTGGGTTCTTAACACAGTCACTGAACAGATAAGTAACTCTTTAAGCTTTGTCAACTCTGCTTCTTCTTTATGGCATGAACTGCAAGATCACTATTCTCAACTTGATGGCCATAGGATTTATCAATTAAGCAATGACATAGCACAGTTGAAACAGTCAAATTGTTCAATTGAGGTGTATTATCAGAAACTTAAGGGCTATTGGGATGAAATAGATGCTTTAGAAGCCCCTTATATCTGCACTTGTAGTTGTACTTGTGAAAGTGGTAGGTTGAATGGTGCTAGAGAAAACAGGAAGAGACTTATTCAATTTCTGATGGGATTAGATGAGAGTTTTGCAAACTTAAGAGGCCAAGTATTGCTAATGCAACCTCTTCCTAATGCCACAAAAGCTTATGGCATGTTAAGACAGGAAGAGAAGCAAAGAGAGAGTCTTACACCTAAACACCTAGCTCCTACTGTTATGTCAACCTATAGACCACAAAGGAATTATTCTGACAATGGGAACCATAGGGGTGAACAGACCACTAGAAGGAGTACTTTTAAGAAAGGTGTAATTTGTGGAAACTGCCAAAAGGAAGGACACTATAAGAATGAATGCTACCAACTAGTTGGCTACCCTATAGGTCATCCCCTTCATGGCAAATTCAAACCAGGCTCCAACAGACCACCAAATCCTCCATCTAGAACAGTCAACATGGCAATGGGATCTGATGCAGTCTCTACAAGTGGCAAAGAAAACACTGATGAAGCTGCAGTGTATGCTAAGATGGACAATCTTCAAAACCAACTGAATCAAGTCATGTTGATGCTTCAGAACTCACAAGGAGCCTGTGACCCAAAGATCCTAGCAGCAGGTAGATATTTGTTTATTGCTTCCTGCATTGCTCACATAAAAGATGCTTGGGTCTGTGACAGTGGAGCCACTGATCACATTTGCATAACCCTTTCACTCATGTTTAACATTAAACATTGCACAACACCCATTGTTGTTTCATTACCAAATGGACATCAAACAATGGTCACCATAACTGGTTCTGTTCAGCTTAAACCACAACTCACACTGCACAATGTTTTCTACATACCATCCTTTGCTTATAACTTGCTTTCCATCAGTCAAGTTACAAAAACCACAGCACTTTCAGTCCTTTTCACTCACTCAACTTGCATTTTTCAGGGACACAACCAGAAGATAGCCCATGGGATTCAATCTGATGGCCTTTACATCATCACCCCTGACACATCATCCTCACCTTCCCCTGCTCAACCATCTGTGAATACCATCACCAAAGACATGCACTTGTGGCATTCTAGACTAGGACATCCATCTGTTCATGTACAAAGACAAATAAAGTCTATTCCTTTCATTCCATCCAATGTAACAAATTTTCATTGTACTATATGTCCACTTGCAAAACAAACTGCCTTACCATTTACTACCAGTTCTTCACATGCAAAAGTCAATTTTGAATTAATACATGCTGATACATGGGGTCCTTACAAATCTTCAACACTCAATCAATGTAAATATTTCCTCACTCTGGTTGATGATCATTCAAGAACAACTTGGACATATTTAATTCCCACAAAACAACATGTGACATCCACAATCAAAAACTTTTACTATTATGTCCAAAATCAATTTGACAAAACCATAAAAATCATCAGAAGTGACAATGGCACTGAATTTGTGAATCACACACTCACTGACTTTTTTCAACAAAAAGGGATCTCACACCAAACATCCTGTCCAAACACACCCCAACAAAATGGCAGGGCTGAAAGGAAACACAAACACTTATTAGAGGTAGCCAGAGCCTTACACTTTCAAGCTCATTTTCCAATTCACCTTTGGGGATACAGTCTCTTAACTGCTACCTATCTCATCAACAGGCTACCCACACCCACTTTGGACAACAAAAGCCCTTTTGAAATGCTTTTCAACACACCACCTGATTTGTCAAATCTCAGAACACTAGGTTGCTTAGCCTATGCTTCTTTCCACACACCAAACAAGTTTGCACCCAGAGCTATTCCATCCACCTTCCTAGGCTATCCAATGAATCAAAAGGGTTATCTTCTGCTCTCACATGAAACAAACAAAGTTTTTGTTAGCAGGCATGTCAAATTTCATGAACAAATTTTTCCATATCATACAAAGAACACCACCAACACCACACCTTCTCCTTCTCAATCTATTTTCTTTCCTCAACCTGTCCCTGCTCCTATCATCATCTCACCATCACCAACAACACAAGCTGACACAGAACCACCCACACCACCATTACAAGTACCTATTTCCCCTTCCCCTGCACCAACACCACAAGCTGACACAGAACCACTCACACCACCATTACATGTTAACACAGAACCAACTACTTCAGAACCCACACCTATCAACATCAACACATCTTCATCATCAACATCTACACCAATTCCACCACCTCCACCAAGAACTTCCCACAGAACAAAAACAAAACCAACAAAACTTAAAGACTATCACCACTATCAACCTTCCAAGGTCAACTCTTTTCACTCAAAACATCATTCTTCACATTTCATTAATTATCAAAACATCACAAAAGCTTCCATCTTACATCTAATTAACTCCCTCAACACTGAAACAGAACCAACATCTTTTAAACAAGCATCTAAAAATCCTAAATGGGTTGAAGCAATGGACAAAGAAGTACATGCTCTTGAAGAAAATGACACATGGGAGGTCACTTTGTTACCACCAGACAAATGTGCTATTGGCCACAAATGGGTATACAGAATCAAGTACCATGCAAATGGTAAAGTAGAGAAATATAAGGCCAGGTTAGTGGCAAAAGGGTACAACCAGAAAGAGGGTATAGATTATACAGAGACTTTTGCCCCTGTAGCTAAAATGGTAACAGTAAGAACAGTTTTGGCCATAGCTTCTGTTTCTAACTGGCACATTCACCAATTGGATATCAATAATGCATTTTTGCATGGGGACTTACATGAGGAAGTATACATGACATTGCCTAGTGGATACAACAAAAAGGTACCTCCCAACAGTGTATGTAGGCTCAAAAAGTCACTTTATGGGTTAAAACAGGCCAACAGGCAATGGTACATCAAGCTTACTACTTTTCTCATCTCCCTAGGTTTCAAGCACAGTCATGCTGACACTTCACTTTTTACATTTTTCACTCAAGATATCTCCCTTACTCTGCTTGTTTATGTGGATGATATCCTCATCACTGGAAACTCACTTTCTCTAATCACTGAAATCAAACAAAAACTTCACAAAGAGTTTAGCATCAAGGATCTTGGCCCTCTTCATTATTATCTTGGCCTTGAATTTATCAGAAGCTCTCAAGGAATGGTGATGACTCAGAGAAAGTATGCTCTTGATCTCATTGAACATGCAGGACTGACAAACACAAAACATGCAAAAACACCATTAAATCCTAATGTCAAGCTAACCTATGAAGCTGGTACTCCACTCTCAGATCCCTCACACTACAGAACATTGGTGGGTAAGCTTATCTACTTAACAATCAGCAGACCTGACATTGCCTTTGCAGCTCAGTTGTTAAGTCAATTTTCACAAGCTCCTCATACAGAACATCTGAAAGCTTTACACAGGGTGATTAGATATATTAAGCTTAGTCCAGGCCAAGGTTTGTTCTTTCCAAGATTCAACTCTCTCACTTTACAGGCCTATTGTGACAGTGACTGGGCTACTTGTCCTGAATCCAGAAGATCAATCACAGGATTTGGTATCTTTCTTGGCAATAGTCTTATCTCATGGCAATCCAAAAAGCAGAATGTGGTTTCTAGATCTTCAACAGAAGCTGAATACAGGGCTCTAGCAGACTGTTCTTGTGAAATTACATGGCTCTGCTCTCTACTCAAAGATCTTCATATCAATGTTCCTACTCCAGTCAAAGTTTTTTGTGATAATGCATCAGCCATTGCCTTAGCTTCTAATCCTGTTCAACATGCAAGGACAAAACATATTGAGATAGACTGCCACTTTGTGAGGGAAAAGGTCAAAGCTGGACAGATTCTTCCTACTTTTGTACCCACAACAGCTCAAACAGCAGATTTTCTCACCAAAGCTTTACATGCACCTCCATTCCATAACTGTCTTGCCAAGTTAGGCATGTGTGATCCCTACACACTGCCAACTTGTGGGGGGGATATTGGACTACAGTCTACAAGCAAGGTCAACTCAATACACAAAGATCATAAAGTCAACTACATCTCTCCACATTGTGTAAAGCATCAAAGCTATTTGTACAAGTTTAGTTAGTTAATGTACAAGTTAGTATAGCATCACTTTGTATTTGAAAGTTAGTTAGTTGTATAAATACTCTGTAACATTTCATTTCAATATAATAAGAAATTACATTTTTCACTTCCCTCATTTCTCTCTCAAGATTCAGTTGGTGATACTAAGTCATTATATAGATATAATTTTGTAAAAATTTTGTGAATGTAACATTTCTACTTTTATAAACCATCTTTTTAATATCTTAAGTTAGTATACTTTTATGTTTTGGGTTTTGACATTTAAATCTTAAGTTAGTAAACTTTTATGTCTTTTTTGGTTAAATCATTTCTACTTTCTTGCACATCCATTAAATTTACACAACTTTTTAATTTATTAGTATTTGCAAGATCGGTACATGATTATATGTTAGTTTATATGCTTAGGATAATGAAGTTAAAAAATAGGGTAACTTACGGTCTGTCTTTAAACTTCACCGAATGTGAGAAATGAAAATTATTTATTGTCGTTACTTTCGATGAATATTACACTAGCGTCGAGCTGATTATGAAATTTAACTCGGAAGTTATAAGACCATCCGTAATGGTTTCTTAAACTACGAGTGGTGTCCACTACACACCTCCTAGGCCGCACGTGAAGGAGTCAAATTAAAATGGACTTGGTTTGGTTACCAAACGTGCATGGTTGCTCAATTGTGACAACGTTTCATTTCTTGAAAAATTATGGTATAGCCAATATTGAGAGTTTCTGTTTCTTTAGCTATGATTAGTATTTTACTAATTAATGGCCGAATGTTTCTAGAATAAACGGAACGTTGACAATCAATTGTTTTTGAATGCTTATCAGAGGCAACCCATGTTTACTGAGATATACCCCTTTGCAAAACAGTTAAAAAAAATAAAAGAAAATAAATCCCAATCTTACACGATATATACGCATCGGGGTACTTAAGGATGAAGAGGAAAATCACTTCCACAAGCTGTTGCCGACGATAGATATATTTCGCTGACAATTAAGATTTCTCGAAATTGTATTTGTTGAACGTTTTTCTAGAATTTTATAGATTATAGAGAGTTTGTGCAGAAAAAGAGAAGAGTTGTAACGGATAACTTTTACGGGTTATCAATAATCGCAAGCAGTAAAGGGTGATAACTTTTCTCCCTTTTTTTCCTTGAGCTCTCCGAAAACTAGATTAGCATTTAACCACCTCAATTTCCGGAAAATCTAAGCGGCAAAATATATATTCATCATTACAAATTTACAATCCACGGAATAGCTTGAATAGACGTTTTTACTCATCATTCAATACCCAACCCGTCTAGTCAAATAACATGTTCTCGTGTCGTGGGAGATAAGTTAATAAAGTTGGGGTGTAAAAATTTAGTCTAAACAAAAAAGCTAAAGAACTAAAAGAAAAAAATAACTACTCGCACATAAAAATTGGGAAAAAAAGTAACATGGTGTACAATTTAATATTTAATTAATTAATACAGTAAAGTTTATTTGGAGTGTAATGACCCAACCCTCTCCAAATTTCATGTATGGTCACATACTTTAATATTAGAATTATAGTAAGAGATTGACGTGTTTATCAAACTTTTTAGCATGCAATCACGAAGCATATTCGAGTACATTAAAAAGTCAAAAGAATAGTGAATAATTAGTACAATATTCTAATGTAACGTTTTTATTTTATAGTAAAGCATATGTGTGTATACAAATCATGCCATGTGAACTAAACTTTTTATGTTAATATAATACACACAAGGTTTTAAATACGTAAAACTTTTGTAAGATTTGTATGATTGAATATAATGCATATAATCTAATCTCTCATATAAGTACTTAAGTAGTAACCTCGGTTTGGTTATAAGGATCACTATCTATTCTTTTTCCTAATTCTAGATTGTCAAAACTGCTAGTAAAGATAATGACCATCGAAAAACAATCAAGCAAACTTGTAAAACCCTTCTTTCCAACTCCTCCGACACTCCGTCACTACAAAATAGGCCTCGTCGATGAGCTTATGCCCTTCATGAATGTAGGTGTAGCTCTATATTTCTCCACAGATAGCAATCACGACGCAGAGTTTGTTACACGCCTAGAAAATTCGCTTGAGAAAACTTTACCACGATTCTACCCTCTTGCTGGTAGATTTGTCAATAAAACTCTAACAATTGATTGCAACGATCAAGGCGTGGACTTTATACATGCAAAGGTTAACATCAAACTGCAAGATATTCTTGCTCCCAATGTGAATGTTAAGTATGTTGATGATTTCATTCCATCCAAGAAATTTGCCATTGATCAATTCCATGAACCGCTACTTACGGTTCAAGTGACCATGTTCGAGTGTGGTGGTGTAGCACTTGGTGTAAATGTTTCACACAAGATTGTTGATGCCTCAACTCTATCTACTTTTGTAACTGAATGGGCTGCTATGAACCGAAAAGAAAATGAGATTGAATCCACGGGGCCTGGTTTCAACTCGTCCTCTTTATTACCTGGCCGTCAATGTTTTAGTCCCCTTCCGCTACAACTTATAACGGAAGATATGTCAAGCAAGTATATTAGAATGATACTTTCTTTCAATGAGAGTGCAATATCAAAATTGAAAGCAAAGGCCATGGCCAAGGAAAATATTTGCACCAAGTATTATTCAAAGGTACAGCTGGTATCATCCATTATTTGGAAGGCTTTCATCGATGTTGATCGCGCAAAAAACAATATTCCAAAAAACTATATACTCCTGCAGGCAGTAAACCTAAGGGGAAAAACGACATCCTTTATACCCAAAAATTCGTGTGGTAATATTTTTGCCTTTTGTGCCACGGAAGCTGGAAATGCCGAAACAAGTGAAGAATTGGCAGATCTCTTAACTAACAACGTCAAAAAAACTATAAATAACTTCTCAAATGTTCACCATGATAGTGAAGATGGTCAAACGACGATTTTAAATTCCGTCACACTAAAGGACGTTAATATTCAAGAATCGACTCATGTGCTCACGGTAACTAGTTGGAGTAAGTTCCCCTTTTATGAAGCTGACTTTGGTTTTGGAAAACCAGCTTGGGCAGCCCCTGCGAGTGTCGCTCTCCAACCGGCAGCATGTCTGATGGACGATGCACAAGGTAATGGAGTTGATGCACATTTTATGGTGGAAGTAGAAAACGTCCCTTACTTCGAACGAGCTCAAGAAATCATTTCTTTTGCTGATTAAGATCATAGTTTCTATGTGTTTCTATATGTACGTGTTTAATTTTATGTTTATTTGGTTTCAAGTTGGTTGATGTCAAACATATAGTCGTGTAGTTTCTTTGTTTCTCTAATGGAATAAAAAGGGTTATATAAATATCAACTGTTAACGGGTGCTCATATGATTAATGCATGTCGGTTTTTATATCAGAAACAATAACTAAACTTGTTTTGGTGAGTAATTTTTGCCCACGCTTTATAGTGGTGTTTGAAAACATGTGTATTTTTTTTCTTGTCTAGGTGTTTGATTGAAGTTAAGGCGGATGAAGTACTTAAGGACAGCCTAACTGTTGAAATACCCCTACTTGATGGGTCAGGTTCGACTATTGAGAAGATACGGGTTGAATAAGAGTGGAAACCTCCTCGATGTGATACGTGTAAGATATTTGGTCATACTCTTATTGATTGTCCAAAATCTGTTTTACCCCCTATTCAGCCTACTAAGCATGTTAATGATGGTTTCCAAACTGTCAACACCAAGAAGAATGGTAGGCAAAGTGGTCCAATTTCTCCGGGTCAAGGAGGGTTTACGAAACCTGCTGTGGGTAAGAAGTTTCAATATCAACCTAAAAAGCCTCCTTCTGAACCTAAGAAAGTGGATGACACTAAGAAAAAGGCTGCTGACGTGGCTAGTACGAGTGGAACGAAGGTTGCTACATCCAATTAGTTTGATGCCCTTAATATGGATGATACTGATGACTTTGGTATTCCTAATAATGAAGTGACTAAGGATGGAGCTGAATTGGATTCTGGTAGTACAATGGAAGCTAAGGAGGTTGGTCCTACTCCTATTGTTGAGAAAATTGTGGAGCTTGAAAAGTTAATTATTGATGGGAAAGCTACTCTCATGTATGATGGTCATCCTATTAAAAATGTAGATTATCCGGGTAATAAAAAGGGAGCTAAGGTGGATGGGTCTCAAAAGACGGGTAATGTTTCACAAGAACCGCTTGTGAGTGTTGTGAAAGAGAAGGTGCAGGTCGCGGCTAGTAAGTCTAGTTCTTTGTTTTCTCTTTCTAATTATTCTACTAAGAGAGTTAACCTATTCTCTAAGGTGGGAGAGATTGTTGATTCTGACAGTTATGAAGAGGAGGTTGTGAACACTTTTAATGAGTCAGTAAACCTATTTGGTGATGGTCACGATCGTGAAGATGATTATGATGACCATGCTAAGCAGGTCTACGATCTTCCAGGGAGTTTGGATGCTTTTTATGACATTGGTATCAAGCTCCAAGGCCTTGGTAGGAAGTAATTTTGCTTTCATAAGAGTCTAATGTTATCGTTTGAGTAATAGTTTATTTTCTTCTTTAGAGAATAGGAAGTATCTTGTTATGTANTTTAAAAAAAAAAAAAAAAAAAAAAAAAAAAAAAAAAAAAAAAAAAAAAAAAACAAACTATGAAAGCTCAATACATAGAAGTTCACTTCATAAGATACAAAGGTAGAACAAAAAGCTAAATTTGATAAAATTAAATGAGGACCGAAAAATTTTAGTTACGGGATGCAGCGGGTGAAAAACAACTTTAGTTGCGGGTTGAGAAAATACGCACTTTTAAAAATTGCTTTGACTCTTACTTGGGTAAAATAAGCAGTATCTGATAAGAAGGTATTTAAAAGTGCGTATTTGGGACGCAACAAAAAAAACACACATAAACTCATGTTTAAGTTTTATAAAACATCTTATCAATATCTTATGTTAGTGTATTTTTATGTTTTAATCTCTATGTTAGTAACGTTTATACATTTTAAATCTCTAGAAGTCAGCAAGTGGGTCTTGCTGGCGGCTTAGCACTTTGGTGGCATTCTACAACTATTCTTACCATAGCTAGTGGCAGTAGCAACCTAATTATTGCCCAAGGTGTGTCATTTAGTACGACTCAGTGTTCTAATCCGTCTTCGGGGTCTATGTACTCTGCATCCAGGTCACACGTTTGGAACTCTATCATTCTACAATCTTCCTCTAATAGCCCATGTCTCATTGTTGGAGATTTTAATTTGATTGGTTCTTTTATAGATAAAGTGGGGTGGGGGGGGGGGGGGCTCTTCTATTAATCGGTGTCAAATTGAGGAATTTCATAATTTTGTGCCTTCTGCAGGTAACATTGCAATTCCATATTCAGGCTTACACGTGGACCAACAAGCGAAGTGGAGAAGCCAATATTCGAGAGCATATAGATCGAGCTTTTAGTAACATAGAACTGTGTGAGTTATGTCCTTTTCATACCATGCTTCATAAATCCCTCATTGGTAGTGATCTTGCGCTTCTCCTTTACTCCTCGCAACCACAAAGAAGTAACAAAGGATCAAATTTTCGTTTTGAGTCAGTGTGGACTACTCATGATGATTGCAAAGGAATTATTCTTCGGGCGTGGAAGATAATTTTCTCATACAACAACAATTTTTACAAGAACTCGAGACTACATGGCTTTGTGAGGAAATGTTTTGGCATCAACGGTCTCGGGTAAACTAGTTAAATTATGGAGATCGTAATTCAAAGTTCTTTCATCTATCTGCTATTTATCGTCATCAAAAGAACAAGATTTCAGGTTTGAAAAATGCTAAAGGAGACTGGGTGTATGACCCATTGGAAATTAATCAAAAAACAAGCAAAAGATCACATGCACAAGAGAAGTTCTTAATTCTTAACCAATACATACATATCATAGTGATTGTCATTACAAAAGAGTCAGATAGAGAATAATTTAATTCAATATAAAGAATAATTTTATTCAGGATTGTAGTTACAAAGAATTCACTAAACATTAAAAACTGGAATACCATTGATGTACCCATCTTGCATAATTGTCATGTTACCATCTAAAACTTGTTCTTGAAGCTTCATTATAAAGGTATACGAGTGGCCATCATGAGATGGCGGCCATCCGGGTTTTATGACAACTAGAGGAACCTTTTGTTCTCCACAAGCAAATGATAACACGTTTAATAACAAATCAAAATATTTGTATACGTGAGCCCGCTAAAGTGATAAACCCGATTGGTTTTGTAGCTTTCCGTAAGCAAGGCAAACTCAATAGGCTTATACCCTTTATCCTTATAATAAAGGTACGGGTTTATATCAATGAGCAGACTCGATCTTTTTGATGTTATTATGCTTAAAAGATCTTGCATAATTTTAGGGTCAAGAAACTTTGCCGAGGAAGGCAATGGCATGGCGATGGAAACTGTTTTCACAAACGAAAACGATGTCGACACTTAAATGTCATGTATCCCGTAACCATCAAAAATTGCAAACGTGTTATTTATAGATAACAGAACTGATTGAGGATTATGCCGGTACATGTCTAACCTGATTGAAAGGGTAGAAATTTTGACTTTCGAGTGAAACTTAAGAACATGCGTATTCATCCAAATAATTTTGTCGTAACCCTTCTTCACAAAATCAAGAACTCTGTAGTTAGGAACATCGAGATGCAGTGATATTTGTGAGTTCTTGAACACATCAATAACTTCAGGTTTGGGGTTATTGAGACGCACATGGTTAATGTTGTGGGACTCCATGAGGGAAACAATTTGTATCGGGTTTGTATGGTGGGAATCAATATTAATGATACAAAGACTTTATACATTTTATTGCATTCAAATTGGTTATTTATACTTACACTTTGTTTTTTTAGTGTAAAATGAAAAGAAGAGAAACGGGGAAGTTAAACTGAGAGAAAAGTGCAAACAATTTTATGTGGCCACGCCAACCTTCTGAAAAGGGAGGGCTTTACTTGGTTTGAGTCTATGTGGTGGTGGATTCAAATCCTGTGGATTAGTCGGTCAAAAGGTCGGAAATCATGGTTACCAATATATATATATATATATATATATATATATATATATATATATATATATATATATATATATATATATATATATATATATATATATATATATATATAT